>JACEFZ010025226.1:0-25349 GCA_014155875.1 Cepaea nemoralis | reverse complement strand
AAAGGAGAGAGAGAGAGAGAGAGAGAGAGAGAGAGAGAGAGAGAGAGAGAGAGAGAGAGAGAGAGGAAGAGAGAGGAAGAGAGAGAGGGAGAGAGAACTTTTTTTTTTTCAAAATGAATGAAATTTACAAATCTTTTAATGACTGTGCAGTGTTATAAAAATATTGCCGGTCCAAGTTTTGTATTTACCAATTATGTTGCATGAGCTTTACAGTGTGTGAATACAAAACTTGGACCGGCAATATTTTCAAACACAGCACAGTCATTAAAAATACACCCTATATAGATGACATTTCCTCTAATTATGATATTTGTCTATATAAACCCCATAAACTTGCATGGTCTTTCGCCAGCGCGAAAAAAAAAAAACAATGCATGCAGGTCTTGACTTTACCAGGCCAGTGTTTGTCCTGCTCATTTCGCCTATTAATCTGTCACCTCTCTAACTCCTATCACCTAGGCCATAGCCACCAGTCAAACCACTCATCTTTTCGTTGCCTACTTTGGCATTGAAATCCCAGAGGATGACAGTCATTTCACAATTTTTACACTGGTCCTCGGCCATGTCTAATTCGTCATAAAATATATCTAAATCTTCTTCTTTACAGTCTGCTGCTGGCGCATATACTTGTATTATGTTATTATTCAGAGGTTTACCACGGAGTTTCACTAATAATACTCTATCTGAGATTGTCCAAAATCCTGGAACTGTCCTAGCACCCATTTGTTCCAACATCATGCCAACTCCGCTTTTGTAGACCTTCCCTGCTAAGTAAATAATTCTATACTTATCTAAACATTTTCCCCCTGCACCTGGCCATCGTTTTTCACTACTCATTAATATATTTATCTGCATTCTTTCCATTTCTTTCTTGATATTATCTAATTCTCCATTCAAGCTATGTGTTCTGACATTCCATGTACCAAAAGTGGATGATGAAAATGACGTTGACCTTAAGTTCATGTTTTCTCAAGATCGCCCCCTAACATGTTACCTCATTCTATCTTGGCATTCAGTTTATCAATCACAATTTTGTTATTGCCATTTCTTTGATTACCATAGGATCACATTCATAGACCCCCCCCCCCCCCCCCCCCCACCAATCCCCAACACCGGTTGGCAGGACTTTATCGTTGACTTCTCTTTCAGACAGCAGTGGCAAACAACTGAACGTACAATTGCCTAACAAATCAACCTGCGGTTGAACGCAATAGTCTGTGAAGGACAACATGACATTTTTGTGTTTCTAAACCAGTGGTTCTCAACCTATTTTGGCCCATGCCCCCTTCCCCTTTACCATATGTTCAGAACGTCATTCCCCCCCCCCCCCCTTTTCGAATCTCCTCCCTATAAAGGTTCTACCTTGTGAGAGACCTAATTGACGGGACCAGAGAGAGATGACTTGGTGACGGTGGTAGCATTGCTAGCTTACATGCGTGACGTGAGGTGACGCTTCTACACAGCACCACGTCGCAGCGAAGTCTCAACTACGCCACATTCCAGTCCCCGTCGTCGGTCTATAAGTTGATCTTCAGTCAGTCCACCTGGTATTATGATGGCTACGCACGGGCGAGTATATTGTCCTCGAGTATGTGACCATTCTGACATTGTGACCCACTAGCCCAACTATTAGGGTAGAACTACATCCCCCTTTACGTCCGGATGGCCTGGTGTTCCTGGAACGGTCTAACACTTCATGGTAGGAATATTGGTGACATTAGCTACAGTGTCACCGGCTGCAGGTATTTACTCTGAGTGAAAGAGGCCACTTGATCATAGTCAGTGACTTTTTGCCAACTCCAAGTGCTTATAGGACCGGTGATAGTAATCTTTATAACCTATAGGGGTCACCAGCTATCTCAGTGAACATGAACTTTGTTATACTGTGGCTGCCACGGACAGTTATCTATCACCAGCCTTACTAGTGAACCTTTAGTTGATTGGCCTCCGAAACTTCTACCGAGATGTTATTCAGACGTCATCTCGTACCCAAGCAACTCGGAGTCACCACCTCTACCCGCTAGTCAGTCCAGCTGAGTCTACACCTAGCCAGAAACGCTCGACGCTGACTGAGAAGATGAGTGACCTCCTTAGCCATGTGGTATCGTGCTCTGTGTACACTGATGATTAAGACGGCCTGAGGGTACTCCAAATAGCTATATCTTCTATCGCCTGGCGATGTTATACGACAGGTGTTATATAGTGATCAGTGGTCTTGTAGTACACCCTTAACAACAACAAAATAACAAACAAATGAATTATAAAACAGAGCCATAAAGACATATTTCATTTTAAAAAAACCACAAACTAACAAATGAATAATAAAACAGAGCCATACAAACATATTTCATAAACAAACCAGAACACTGAGCATAACATACATGCAACGTTTGTATAATAACGCAGCCAAAACGTATAGAGGGTCGACTAACTCTAAGGGATGAGGCGATGACGGCTGGATAGGTCAAACGTATGGGGTGGTTTGGTTTATGGGTGATGTGGCAGGTGGTGTCGGATTGTTGCACTGGTGATTGTACTGGAGTACCATTCGACGTAGTTTATTGAACAATAATGCGATGAGTTCGTTGGTGGTCAGATGATGTTTCATAACCCTCGCCAAATGGGCATCGGTTAAGTCCTCAAAATCTGAGAACAGACAGGAGTGACCCAACTGGTTGGCCTGTTCCTCCTCACAACCAGTGCAGTATTCTTCCCGATCAGTCTTGAGAACAGTCCATATTTTTTGTGTTAGTTTGTCATGAAGATATATCTGTAAGTAAACAAACAGTATCTCTGCATTATAAGTTTCAAGACAAGCTCCTACGGAATACATAAAAGTCAATTAATCTATAATAAGCACAGGTGGTGTTGTGAGCAGAGCCACAACGAACTCATAGGGTGATGTAGAGAATAGCGACAGTGGTGATGGCTGGATGCGCTGATTGTAGCGGTGATTGAGCCGGCGTGTATATTAAGAAGGGTGACCCTTTTTTCCAGTATGGTGTGAACGATTGCTATCAACTCATCTCTGCTAAGCTGGGCGTCTATCGCCCTCCATAAACGACCGATGTTTGTGAGCCTCTCAGGCTCGTCCAATAAACAGGTGTGGGCCAATTGATTCGGTTGGTGTTCTGCACACCCTTGGCACTGAACTGGCTCCCTGTTTAGTACAGTCAACAGCTGACAGGTAACCTCTTGTCTGCTTCGCATTGTCTGTGGTAAAACATAAAACACACACAGATATGACTGAGCTACCGTATAACAGTAGACGGTACTACCTGCTTTCTGTTAGCGTCGAACGTTGGGCGGCGCTTACCAAACCCGACACCCCACATTGTGCCAACGGCTTCGGGCGGAAGAGTGAAATTGGGAGGGTACAAGCCTTATCCTGGTGCGAGGAAATGCAACCTAAAGACAAAATGTCATGGCAGGGCAGACCAGGCCCTAAGCCTTGGTTGGTGGCTGGTCTAGGATCGAAGCTCCGACAGGCGGACAGTTAGAGCATTGCTTTTCTGATCCGGCATCTTCTGCAGCTTGTCTTGTTCCAGATGTAGGGGTGTTACCTTTCCTCTGGAGTGAACTAGGTAGGCCGAGAGAGGGATCATGCTGCATGGGCAACACATGATCTCGATATTTTAGCCCAGGCTTTGTGCTATGAAGAAGCAATAACTCCATCCCTGGTATTAACTGGTCTCGGAATCAAAGCGAGAGGCAACTGTTACGGGTTATAAGTCTCTGTCAATTGGCGTAGACATGGGGCGCCACGCGTTGCCTCTGACGGTGGGAGACACCTACAAGTGTCACCGATCAGCTACCGCCCGCCTTAAGCTGGGCAGCCCCCGGCCAATTGGGTGCAGATCCGTCACAGCCTGCCTGCTTCAATGGGTGCTTGGGGCTAGGACAAAATCTGAATTGCAGGCTGTAAATCCAATGCACCAGATACAAATAAAAAGAAAAATAGAAACCTCAAGCTACGGCATGCAACCTGGAACGTGAGAACCACGTGTCCGGGATTTTCCACTGACTTGACCAATATCGACGATGTGAGAAAAACGGCTGTGATTGATGCCGAACTCAATCGTCTTAACATTGATATTGCTGTCCTGCAGGAGACTCGCCTCGCTGAGGAAGGGTCACTCAGGGAAAACAATTACACCTTTTTGGAAGGGTAGAGGGCAGGCAGAAAAAAGGCAACACGGTGTGGGCTTTGCAGTGAAGAATTCGCTACTGGGAATGATTGAAATTCCAGCAGGAGGAAATGAAAGACTATTATCCTTGCGCTTGGCAACCTCTTGTGGTTTTGCCACCATTATTACTGCATATGCACCGACACTTGATTCCTCTGATGATGTGAGGGATTCGTTCTATGAGGAGTTAGACTCCGTGATCAAGGCAATTCCAAAATCTGACTACATTTATATGCTCGGTGATTTCAATGCTCGTGTGGGCAAGGACTCGAGTTCATGGCCTGTGTGCCTTGGAAAATACAACATCTGTCGCATGAATGAAAATGGGCAAAGGCTGCTGGAGCATTGCACCTTTAATGACCTATGTATAACAAACTCCGTTTTTAAAACAAAAGAGATGCATAAGGTCACATGGAAACATCCAAGATCTGGCCATTGGCACCAGCTGGACTTCATCATCACACGGAGACAACATCTGAACCATATATCATTGACTCGAAGTTACCACAGTGCTGACTGTGATACGGATCATTCTTTGGTTGTTGTAAGGGTTAGACTGAGAGCAAAGAGAATCTACACAGCTAAACACAAATCTAGCCCCAGGATTAATATTATTGACACTCACGATCCTGAAAAGTGCTTTCAGTTTTAACAGCAACTTGAAGACGATTTCACTGATACACCAGAAAATTATACAGTAAATGAGAAGGGGGGTCAACTTAAGGAAACTCTTTATAAAACTGCTGCAGGGGTTTACGGCACTGTGGATCATGAGAGGCAAGAAAGATTTGCGGCAAACAGCGAGACTCTGCAGCCCTTAATTGATAAGAAGAAGATAACTCTCTTAAGAAAAACTAGCGGATGATGCCCTCAACGCCATAAAGGCTCTACCAACTCTTGACCACCTGGACACACTTCCCACCATAACAGAAGTTAAGTGTGCTATAAATTAATTTGCATCTGTCAAGGCTCCAGATAAGGATGGGATTCCAATAGAGGTTATCAGGAGTGGGCAAGACACACTCACTCTACAGAACCACCAGCTAATAGAGCTATGCTGGCGAGAAGGACAAGTTCCACAGGATTTCAAAGATTCAAGCATCATAACACTGTACAAGCAGAAGGGCGATCAGAGCGACTGCAACAATTATAGGGGTATCTCACTTCTGTTTATTGTTGGAAAAGTATTTGCCAGAATTGTTCTGCGCAAACTTCAAGTCCTGGGAGATCAAGTCTACCCCGAATCACAGTGTGGCTTTCGACAGAACCGGTCTACCATTGATATGATATTCTTATTGCGACATATGCAAGAAAAATACCGTGAACAGAATCAACCACTGTTTATTGCATTAAATCGACCTCACAAAGGCATTTGATTTGGTCAGTCGTGAGGGTCCGTTCAAGGCACTAAAGAAGATTGGCTGCCCACCAACTCTTCTGTCCATTGTGGAATCGTTCCACACAGGCATGAAGGGTATAATCAAGTTTGATGGTTCAACGTCTGAAGAGTTTGAAATCAAGAGTGGAGTTAAGCAAGGTTGGTACTAGCTCCCACCCTCTTTGGCTGAAATATGCCTTTCGTGATCTGGATGGTGGTATATACATTCACTCAAGCTCAGATGGCGAACTCTACAATGCTCAGAGATTGAAGGCCAAGACCAAAATTAGGAGGGTACTGATCAGAGAGTTGCTTTTTGCAGATGATGCTGCAGTTACGACCCACTCTGAGGAAGAATTGCAATGTCTACTATCTGCATTCTCCAATGCTTGTTCTGAATTTGGTTTAACAATTAGCAAAAAGAAGACACAGATTATGTCACAAGGTGAGCATGGGGTACCATCAATCTTTATTGACGACGCCGAACTAAAGATGGTAGACCATTTTACATATCCAGAATCAGTGGTAAATAGCAAATTATCCCTAGATCAGGAAATCAACATCCGGATTGGTAAGGCAGCAACAACAATGAACAGGTTAAGAAAAAGAGTATGGGAGAACAGGAAGCTTACTGCCAAAACAAAAGTCCTTGTCTATCAAGCCTGTGTCCTTAGTACTCTTCTTTATGGCAGTGACACCTGGATAATTTACTCACACCAAGAGAAACGTTTAAACAGCTTTCATATGCGGTGTCTGCGAAGAATTCTTGGTATTAAGTGGCAAGACAAAATCACAAATACTGAAGTATTGGAAAGATCAGGTTGTGTGACGGTTTATTCCATGCTCAGTCTTCGTAGACTTAGATGGATAGGACATCTTTAGGAGGATGGATGATGGTAGAATACCAAAGGGCATCTTTCTGGTGAATTACAGATGGGTAAGAGATCTCAGGGTCGGCCTCTACTATGATACAAAGATGTGTGTAAGCGGGACATGATTGATACAGGCATTGATAATGCACATTGGGAGCAAGTCGCCGCTGAACGTGTTGCATGGAGGGCAAACATCAGAAATGGAATAAAGACAAAAGAGACAATTATTGCAGATAAGTCACACACCGGGCGTGTGAGACGTAAGATGGTGCATGATGGTAGAAATGACCACGTGTTCACGTGCACCCGCTGTGAACGGACATATACAGCGCAAATTGGCCTTATCAGTCACATTCGCTACCGCCATAGGTAAAAGTTATTATGCCTTTTTAAAGCACAAATTATCGTCTGTCAAGACAGCAAGGTGCCAATGAATGATATAAATACATACGATAAGACAGAAAGAGAAAGAGAGAGAGAGAGAGAGAGAGAGAGAGAGAGAGAGAGAGAGAGAGAGAGAGAGAGAGAGAGAGAAGTAGAGAGAGAGAGAGAGAGAGAAGAAAGAGCTGGAGAGAGAGAGAAAGAGAGCTGGAGACGTGACTCATATTGGAGCGGTGTGGCCTGTTGGTTGTATATTTCAGATAGATATCAATATTATAAAGTCTATGCAACAACAACAAGTAGTAGTAATGAAGAAAGACAATGCTGTTACGTTGAAGTAGAAAGGGTGCTAGTTCAAATCGGACCACCCGAAATAACAATAATACTGAGTCGATTAAGCCACAAGTAGGAGAGGGGAATACGGAGGCTATAGTGGGACAATATGGTTTAGGTTGAAGACATGAAAGCGGAGAGAAACTAATAGAGCGGATAAAATATTAATGATATAATAAGTGGAAATAAAGGTTGTAAACACCATAAAAGATCAAAGTCCTACACATGGTGTTGTTATAAACACCAATACCACTAGCGCTATCATTGACACAAGCCCGACTCAGTAGCCAGGAAGAAACGCAGCAGCCACCCAATCCTATCGTATCACTAGCACTCAAGGCTCACAACAATGTCCCAATAACGGTATACGTGGTATGGCACAGGCACCCGCATTACTTTACGGTGCCCACCAACCCACCACACGGTACAATACTACACATGTTAGAATACCCTATGTAGCTCTGACCAATATAAAATTATCAACAGAACACAATAGCGCCACCTGCTAATAGTTGCAACTATTTATTTTCTCTGCGTTGTTCCATTGGGGGACTTCCGTGTGTTGATGTTTCCTTTAGCCAGATTACCTTCTGCCTCAATTACACTTAATTGGTTGTTTTGACTGTAAGTATCTAGCTCAATTACACTGAAAATGTTTATTCTCAACACCTGAGCCGCCCCACCCTTATCTAAAAGCACAATCCACAAACAATAGGTTATACCATATATTGTCTGGCATATTTCACCGTTTCTCGTCCTATACATACTGCTGAATTATAGTATAGATAGAGTGGAATAGCAATTACCCAATCGAGTAATAGTAAAGTCAACTTACCAAGCCGATGTTGTTTCAAAATCTGTTGTAGAACTCAGATGGTTTTACAGTTGATGACCGTTGGTTTGACGACTTGTACTCACGAGTGTGGTTAGTTTGACTGTATAGGGTTAACAACAGAGTTGATTCATGTCTTATACAACTTTTGTGCCGTGTGTGATATGTTACTCCGTCGAGTAAAAAGACAAAGATACTGACTTGTCGACCCACCCGTCTGCGGGTTTGTGATCAGGTCGCGCGTTAATGTAATTGTTCTTTTTCCCAGCTGTCTGTTGTTGGTACACAGTGAATAAGGAACCTCTTATTTCTGATAGGATATGATATAATAGCTCGCCAATGAATCCACCTACCCCGTTACACACTCGACCACTGCCCACCACTCCACCACAACTATACATTGATGACATCCCTATGACGAACCCGCTGTCAGCATCACAAATAGTTAACAAACATATAACCAATATTTCTTCTACCACCTAGCTATCCATGTCATGTATTTTTATTAGGTTTGAAACCGCCTGGTCCGACCGACCCTGCCCACCGTCCTGTCGCCCGACTCTGCACTCACCAGACCACCTCACCCGACCCTGAACTCACCTGACCACCCCGCCCGACTCATTCATAACAGCGAGGATACGCCGGTTGGTATTTTTCATATACACATATTGGTGTTCTTCATTGTTGAGCTTGCCGAGTGTTGCAACATCTGTTATGTGATAATCATCACATTAGTTGTTAATGGACAGCTGCCGACATCAATACACACGGGGAGTTAATGAATGCTTTTTTCGGCGACGTTTGTAAAACAGAACAGCTGGGGGTATGAATAATACAGAGTAATGCTAGGGTCAGGCGACATGTTCATATAACGGCTATCTGATTAATATCAACATCTGTCACGCATAATTTACATTCATTTGAACAACCCACAGACACAACACATCAACAACAAAACATGTCGATCTCGGAAAACACAAAACGAGGAATGATCCAGGCCACAACCCACCACGAGTCATGCAGCGGCATCCCTCAATATCCCTCTCAGATCATCCCTCAAACTCCCTCGTTCCCAACATCCTCTACTACTCACATGTAATACAACTCATAAGAATGCTCTGTCTAGACCAACAAGCAACGGTTAGAAAAGATGGCGAGACATCAGATTGGTTTGACATCAAGCAAGGAGTCCGTTAGGGATGTGTGCTGTCCCCCTATTTGTTTAACCTGTACGCCGAAAATATAATGAGAAATTTAAGAGATGATATAAACAGGGAGCTATATGATGCCCTAAATATCGGTGGTCATGACATACCAGAGATTCGGTATGCTGATGATACAGTATTGCTATCCACAACATAGAATGGTATAGAAAACCTAATAGCTTCAACCCAATTGAACAGTGAAAATCACAACTTATATTTATATCTTAACATAGCAAAAACAAAGATAATGCATATAGATAAAACTACTATGGAGAAAGAAATATATGTTAATGAGGAAAAATTGGAGGTGGTGGAACATTTTGTATATTTTGGGTCATTGATTACCAACAATTGTTACACAATGAAAGAAATTAAACTTCTTCTTCTCTTCTTCTTCTTCTTCTTCTTCTTCTTCTTCTTCTTCTTCTTCTTCTTCTTCTTCTTCTTCTTCTTCTTCTTCTTCTTCTTCTTCTTCTTCTTCTTCTTCTTCTTCTTCTTCTTCGTCTTCTTCTTCGTCTTCTTCTTCTTCTTCGTCTTCTTCTTCGTCTTCTTCTTCTTCTTCTTCTTCTTCTTCTTCTTCTTCTTCTTCTTCTTCTTCTTCTTCTTCTTCTTCTTCTTCTTCTTCTTCTTCTTCTTCTTCTTCTTCTTCTTCTTCGTCTTCTTCTTCTTCTTCTTCTTCTTCTTCTTCTTCTTCTTCTTCTTCTTCTTCTTCTTCTTCTTCTTCTTCTTCTTCTTCTTCTTCTTCTTCTTCTTCTTCTTCTTCTTCTTCTTCTTCTTCTTCTTCTTCTTCTTCTTCTTCTTCTTCTTCTTCTTCTTCTTCTTCTTCTTCTTTCTTCTTCTTCTTCTTCGTTTCTTCTTCTTCTTCTTCTTCTTCTTCTTCTTCTTCTTCTTCTTCTTCTTCTTCTTCTTCTTCTTCTTCTTCTTCTTCTTCTTCTTCTTCTGCGTTCATCCGGAGTTTTTTTTTTCGGATGTGATTGCGCTGTGCCTGTTTACAGCAGAGCTGCGTTCTTGCGCCGTTAGGCCGACACATCCGACTTCTGCTGGCATTTGTTGACCGGGTTAACATTCCCGGGGGTTTCTTAGGACGTTTGACTCTCATTGTTGTGGTGTTATCTCCCATCCTAGCTGGCCCATATAGAACAGCCAAAGACATCCTGGTCAGCCCTCAAGGGAAGGCAGGGGCAGACCATGGGCATTCCCCGCCATCCAAGGAGGCTTCCATAATTGCAGAGCCAACACACAGCAATATTAGGCAATCCTGCAGCAAATGTTTTGCTGTCATTTTTCCAGTTCGACAATTACATTCATCGGTATCTCCTATCTTTAGTTTATTGAAAAAGTGGTATTTCAGCCTGTTATATCCTGTGCGGAGTCTGAAGATTTCTACTTGTTCTCTTCGGTCGAGTTTGTAATATGCATCATCCTTCTGGTGGCCTGGATGCTCTGATTCCCATTTGGTTCTATAGGTGCTTTTTATCAACCTCTTTGCCCCATTATAGGTTATGTCTATGTCAGGCTATGGTAGTCGTCCGCCCTCTTTTGCCAGTCTGTCAGCCTCTTCATTTCCAAGTATACTGCAATGTTATGGGATCCACTGTATTACAACTTTTTTGGATTTCTGGCATAGACCATGGAGTGCTGCTCTTAGGTCAGCTATTTCTGTGCTGTTATTGCTCTTCAGTATTGAGACAGCTGACTTTGCATCTGTGAAGATAGCTATTTGCTTCTCTTTATTTTCCCCCATCAAGAGCATTTCTGCTGCAGTTTTCAGAGCCTCTACCTCCGCTTTGAAATTACTTGAAAACTTTCCAGTTGCCACTGAATATGTTTTTTTCACTCCATTTTTTAAATTTAGGAGAATTCCTCGTCCTCCATTCTCTATTGAATTTTTGGCTGATCCATCTGTATATGCATGGGCCCAATTGCTGCTTAGGTAATGTTCTTTTATGTAGTTTAGGGTTATTTTTCTTCTTTCGGTTTCATGCTGAGTGTTCTTTTTCTCAATACCAGGGATGTTTTCTATCATCTCAGGCAGTTGCTGCTGTCTCCAAGCTGGGAACTTGTCTGCATTGTAAATGGGTTTGACTGTTGATATGTTAAGTATGGGATCTGCCCTAATCGTTCGTTTTGCAGTTTCTACAAAGTTGCTACGCTTCAGTCTTCCCTTTCCAAAACCATTAAATCTTTTATACATAAGGTGGTCTGTCAGTCTTCTAAATTTTTCTGCTTGTTGCTGAGCTCTGCTATCTCTTCTATCCTGCATTGGTTGTAAACAAGTGATCTTTTCTAGTTCATTAATAGGCGTTGTCTTCAGGCTTCCAGTTATGATTCGCATTCCTTGATTTTGGACTCTAATTATTTTGTTAAAATTTGACTTAGCTGCTGTTGCCCAAGCTGCAATGCCATATTCCAGTACTGGCCTCACCCGTCCAGTATATAACTTCTTGAGAACTTTGTCATCTGCTCCCCACGTTGTACCAGCAAGCTTTTTCATGATTGCCATTCTTTACCTTGCTCTTGTTTGATTTTTCTCAACCTGTGTTTTCCATGTCAGGCGACGATCAAAGCTGACTCCGAGATAGTTTGGATTTTCTTCATGGCGCAATATTTTTCCATTCAATACCAGCTTAGGTTGCTGAGTTTTATTTGAGAGGAGGAACACTGTGCATGTTGTTTTCTCCTCACTTATCTTCACTAGCCATGATTTTGACCAGTCCTCTAGCGCTAATAAGGCTTGCTGTATTCTGCTGTTAGCTGTACTAATATATTCTTCAGATGTCCATATGGCTAGGTCATCTGCAAAGGATGATGTGTGTACTCTGGCTGGAAAATTTTCCGTGATGTCGTTAATATATGCTAGGAATAATGTTGGTGAAAGAACTCCTCCTTGGGGGACACCTTGCTCCAACAGCATCATTTTGCTGGTTTGTCCTTGTACTTTTGTCCTGGCAGTTCTGTTCTCAAGGTAGTGGCTGATCCATTTGTACATTTTCCCACAAACATGCATTTTTTGCAGTTTTACTTTCAGTCCTTCCTTCCATACTTTATCAAATGCTTTTTCTAAATCTATCCAGACCGCTAGTGTGTGCTTTTTCTCTTGGAAGGCATCCTCTAAGAGTTGGTTTTCTTCCAGAAGCCATGTTAGACTGCCATTGATAATGCGTTCCATTAATTTTCCTACACAGCTAAGTAGATTGATAGGTCGGTAGCCATTTGGTTCTTCCAGGTTTTTTCCTTTCTTTGGGACTGGTATTAGTATAGCTTCCTTCCATGCCTGTGGGACTATTCCCCTCTTCCAGCTGTAATTTAGGACTGCTAGTAGTTTCTTTTTTGCCTTAGTGCCTAGTCCTATGAGCATTTCATTTGTGATTCCATCCTTTCCTGGTGATTTCTTCTTTTGTAGGGTATTCATTGCCCGTTCCATGTCTTCCATTGTTAGATTTGCCATCCTATATTCTGCTGCTGTCTCTGTATTACTATGATGTATCTGTTTATCTTTGATTGCTTTCTTCTGTTCGGTTGTAATATCAATGTGGTTTGCACTGGCATAGTGTTCCATTAGTGCATTTGCAGCCTTTTTTCCTGTAAGCAAGACATTTCCTTGTTTAATTGTTATTGGTTTGTTTCTAGGTCATACATTGTTCATGGCTTTCACTAGTTTCCATAGTTTGTTCCATCCCTGTCAAAATTCAGGTTTTCTGTTTTTTTCCTCCAACAATCTCTTGTTGTTTGATTTACTGTTCTTTTATATTTTGCTGAGATGGCTTTGAGAGAGGTGTTCGCCTCAGTTGTTTGTTCTCTCTCTGCGGTCTTCCTGGCATCTTCAACTTTGTCCTCCAAAATTTGTAGTTCTTCAGTCCAGTATGGTTTGTAATTTTTCCTCGCTCCTCTTGGAATAGACTCAGTGGCTGCCTGTATTATTGCTCTGTTTAGACTTTCCACCATTTGCTTCATGTTGCCATATCGTGTATTTATGTTTTCACAATATTTGTCTGTTAGTATGGCAAATCTGTCCCAATCTGCTCGTTTGTAATTCCAGCGGAGGCAAAGGCTTTTGCTCCTGTGGAACATACTCCATATTCATTACAAGCTTGATTGGTCTGTGGTCACTACCTGCTAATTGGTCAAGCACATGGCGATCGATTTTGTGGAGGATGTCTCCTGTGCAGAAAGCTAAGTCTGGAGTAGAAGTGGTAATCCATCTTCTGGAGTAGAAGCTCGGTGTGTCATCCGCTTTGTTGAGTAGATGGAGATTTGAGTCTATTTCCCAGTCCTCCACTTCATCTCCTCTTTTGTCAGTATCTGGGTATCCCCATCTTTCTGAACGGCTATTAAAGTCTCCGACAATAATGCAATTTGTGTCAGTTATTTTCATTTTTGAGAGTGTAAGATCCTTATCTGCCGGGCTATACAGATTGTAAATTCTTATTTTCACTTCCTTTATCATTATATCAACACCTATAATTTCTGTCAGAGATCACAGATACTTCGCTGCAAGGTATTGTATTTCGTGTAAGTATTAGAACTCCTCCTTTGTGTCCTTCGCCGTCGAAACGTGTGGCCTGATATCCCCTGACTGAAAATTTGCGCTTGGCGCTGAGGTGTGTCTCTTGAATGCATGCCACATCTATTCTATCTTTATGAAGACGCTGTGTCAGGGAGACTTTCTTGTTATAAACTCCTTCATAATTCCACTGTAGTATGTTGAGTGTACGGGGTGTTTGGTCAATAGCTCTTAACCTACTCCTCTGTGCCTTGACTCC
Organism: Cepaea nemoralis; assembly: GCA_014155875.1. Classification (NCBI taxonomy): domain Eukaryota; kingdom Metazoa; phylum Mollusca; class Gastropoda; order Stylommatophora; family Helicidae; genus Cepaea; species Cepaea nemoralis. The sequence goes on along the minus strand of JACEFZ010025226.1, from coordinate 11,398 downwards.
ACAGCACAGGGGAAGGGGACCACCAGTAGTCATGGGTGGACCCCCTCGAGGCAGGGGGCCCTGCCCTATCACCGCTTGATGGGACTTCACGGGATTAGCACCATAACGATTAATTTTCATCTGTGGCATCATGAAATGATAAAGTTACGTTGCACTTCTTTGTGAAGCCTGTGGCTCAGTACATCCGATTTCGACAAGCAGTTTTCGGGATGCTTTCCCTAGCCTTTGACTGTCCCCAGTCTACCTACAAGGCAGCAGGTTTGTGTGTCTTTTCGTCTGGTCCCTCTCCCTTGACCTGTCCGACATGGGTGACCCTACCAGTAGCTGTGCTACCGTCGGCATAGCTCTTGGGGTCATTGGAACGCGCAAGCCCCTCTACCTCGTCAAGGTGGACGCACGGCAGAGGGGTTCTTCAGTTCTATATGTTAGTTCCTAATGTTCCTATTTTTCATTAAAAAGTCGCTTTCACCTAATTAATTGCTGAATAAAAAATGGGAAAAAATATATATATCGCCTCCCCGGAAGGGAATCGGACCCCGAGATCCCGCGTGAAGGGCGGAGACTATACTACTGAGGACACGATTATAGATAAACAAAAATTTATAATATAGTCACACGCATGTCCCGATGACGTCACGTACGTCATGACCAGCCGGGGTTTCCGGGTCTGGACATAATCACGTGACCAGCCGGAACAATTCGATTGCGAATAAAATTTATCTTTATTCGTAATTCTATTGCGAATAGTCACTTCGTTGCCTGAAACAGGCTAATTAAACTAGAACATAATATACAACAATAAGAAAGAGACAAAAAGCTTTCTTCGGTCATGTGATGAAAAGAGAGGCATTGGAGAATATCGTGACAACTGGAAAGATCGAGGTGTAGAGAGGCTGAGGCAGACCAAGAGAAATGATGCTGGATGGATTGAGACGGTGGCATGGAGGAATATCATCAGCAGAGTTGATCCAGAACACCAAAGACCGAGATCTGTGGAGAGTCATGAACGCCTACGCCAGCTGGCAGGGCACTTGATGATGATTATTATTATATGAGATATTTATGTTAAAGAAATGGGGGGGGGGGGGTGGTTAGAAAGCAATGCACCATTTGGCAGAGAGAGAGAGAGAGAGAGAGAGAGAGAGAGAGAGAGAGAGAGAGAGAGAGAGAGAGAGAGAGAGAGAGAGAGAGAGAGAGAAATAGAGAAGGAAAGAGAGAGAAGGAGACAGAGAGGGTGAGAGAACTATTTGTTCAAAATGAATGAAATTTACAAATCTTTTAGTGACTGTGCAGTGTTATAAAAATATTGCCGGTCCAAGTTTTGTATTTACCAATTATGAGCATGAGCTTTACAGTGTGTGAATACAAAACTTGGACCGGCAATATTTTCCAACACAGCACGGTCATTACAAATACACCCTATATAGATGACATTTCTTCTAATTTTGATATTTGTCTATATAAACCCCATAAACTTGCATGGTCTTTCGCCAGCGCGAGTGCATGCAAGTCTTGACTTTACCAGGCCAGTGTTTGTCCTGCTCATTTCGCCTATTAATCTGTCACCTCGAAGATGAACGAAGAAGAACAATTATATAATCCCTACAACAGCAAAACGACTAGAAGTCACACATTTATACACTCCAACCATAACGTAACACATGTTAACACACACACACACACACACACACACACACACACACAGATACACACACACGCGCGTGCGCGCACAAAGACGATTACAAGCCACATATTTAGTACACTCCAATATTAGTGTGACATATTAATACTACTCATTATCACACCCTGCCTCTTCTTTATTAGCTTGTCATCTCTCCCAATCACATTCGTCATTATCATCGTCTTCCTCTTCTTTATCTTATTTTACACTATATCATTATCTTTCTGAATGTTAATCACTATCATCATCAGCACAATAATAATTTTCATCTTCATTATCTTATGTTCTTCCGCTACCATTATTCATCTTTATAATCATCACCATCTTATATAGACAAAAAAGCTGGGCAGATTTACAGTGAAGACATCAGACTTTCAGCAGACTGTCTCAGTCTCAATGTTCACTCCTGCTGTATATAGAGCACTAAACAAATGTCCCCAAGAAACAATACATACAAGGGTATTCTTTCAAGAATGACTCTGGTCAGTTGTGAAACGTCACATCTTCGCCCCTGTATGAATACATGATTCCCTAGTTTCTGTTTAGTATTATGTCATGTTTATAACATATCTATAACTATATCGATTTCTAGTTCTTGACTATGACATCACAGTTTATATTCGGCTTTTTTCGCATACGTGTGAATATTTCAGTTCATCCTTACAATACCTTTACATACTTGAAATACGAATATCAATCAATAACATATCTGTTTACACATGAATGACTAAAATCAGCCAACATCACATTAATCACTAATATCAATCAATATCACACGAATCACTAATTTCAGACCAAAACGCATTTTTAAACACGGGAATTCCTTGTTGTTGACTACATATACATTTTAAAGTGTATTTGTAAACACTGGAATTCCTTGGCATTGTCTATATATACATTTTAAAAAGTGTCATGTTCTTTGCAGGACGTTACAATCAGCTGTAGCCTCTATTGACTATCTGAGATGTGCTAGGCATGTTTGTTTTTTGTTTTTGCTAGGCAGAAGTGAAACAGAAATCAAAAAGAGAATAGGAATGGCCAAAAATGCTTTCAGCAATATGAAATCAGTATTAACATCTAAAGAGATTAACAACGCATTAAAAATTATAATTGTCAAATGTTATGTATATTCAACACTACTATATGGCGCGGAAGCCTGGGCATTGAATAAGCAATTAGAAAGTCGAATCGGGGCCCTGAAGATGTGGATATACAGAAGATAATGTCATATGTCATGGAAACAAAAACAATCAAATACAGAGATTCTAGAAACACTGGGAATGAAAAAAAAAGAGAGTTGATGAACGAAATATAAGAAAAAGCAAGTGAAATATTTCGGCCACATTAAAAGACACAACACTCTTATAAAATCCATATTGGCGGGTAAGGCTGAAGGCAAGCGAACAAGAGGTAGACAACGATACAAGAGATGGACGAACAGCAATCTAACAAAATATACAGTCAGGGCGAGAGACAGACAGTGTTGGAGATCGATTGCAGCCAACCTTCAATGTGAAGACGGCACCTGATTGATTGATTAAGGCACTTTTACGTTCATTAGTTGACCACAGCTTTCTGAAAGAGAAATCAACACGGAGTCAAACAGACCTACGTGTTGAACGAACCCACTACGCCGCTGTCAGAAGAAAAAGTTTAAGCTCGTTAAACCTCTCAGCCACGATGACATCTATATATCTATAAATATCGAACATGTAATTCATTGTTGTTGTAGTACCTGATAAGTACTTGAAATCATAGACACGGTATAAAGCATACCTACAAGTACTTTAAAACCTAGTTCCTGTGCATACAGCTTGTATACAGGTGCTTGATACCTTTATTCCTATCAATACCATATCTAAAGTACCTGCAACTCTAATTCCTAATAATTCGTCTAAAAACCATCAAAGAAGAACTTGAAATCCCCGTTCTTTGTACGAGGTAAATGCAATCCTAGCTGCTTTCTACAAAATGTCTAGAAATACGTGACATCATAGTTGCTGTCTATATCGTGTGTGGAAGTACTTGAACTGTTAGTTCTTGTCTATGACATGTCTGTAGATGCTGTGTCGACGAACTCTGCGAAGGAAATCTCCAACAGTAACTCGTTTTGCCGGGTTGCGATGTAAAAGCCTCAACAACATGTCCCTGTAAGGATAGAAACAAACAACGAAATTAACTAAGTTTTCACATGATAATATTCAATAATGCAATGGTATTAACTGATACATACACACAATGATAAACAAAGCAGTCATCTAAATCAAAGGACACACACAACACAATTATTGGCGGCAGAGACAAACACACAAAGTTCGAAATTTTAAAAAATGGGACCCTTTTATACTCGTTTTGGGTTATGGTGTTTGTCTCCCATTGTTATAGATTAATCGACACTAGTTGGGTGATATGTTTAGTATCACACATGTCGCCTTTACTTCCCAAGACATTTACTGGTACCCATTTTAGGCTGGGTCTGTCTGAGAGGCCACGTCAGTTGTTAAAATCCGCTCCGATGAAAATTCGAACTCTTCACCACAGGGCCCTCAAGCGAGCGTCTATTCATCACGCTACCGCGGAAGCCCAAATTCCAAAAGGTCAGTTGAAAATAGCATATTCAGCAGATACAAGCGGACAAACTAAACAACAGAGACAAGCAGATACAAGCGGACAAACTAAACAACAGAAAGAAGCAGATACAGGCGGACAAACTAAACAACAGAAAGAAGCAGATACAAGCGGACAAACTAAAGAACAGAGAGAAGCAGATATAAGCGGACAAACTCAACAACAGAAAGAAGCACAGACAAAAAGATAAATAGACAACAGAGAGAAGAAAATACAAAAGGATAGATAGACAGCAGATAAAGGCAAATATAAAAGCAGAGATAGGCAACAGATAGAAGTAAATACAAAAGGAGAGATAGACAACAGAGAGAAGCAAAAACAAAAGGAGAGACAGAAAACAGATAGAAGCAAAGACAAAAGGATAGACAGACAACAGAAATAATCAGAAGACAAAGATGAATGAAAAAAGGAGGTCAGCATGGCAAAATGGATAAGAGTACTCGCTCTTCAATTTCCCGTGTGTCCATGCCGAGGTAGCGGGTTCAAACACAACACCGGTAAGGTAAACTAAAATGTTGACTTCTCGTCCTTGACTTAGACGTAAATTACAAGTACCTCAGACGTCGGAGTGGGTTCGCCTGATGGTGAGGGACACTAATAATAGGAAAGCTAATCCACACACTGCCGGTCTCCCTGGCTTAGGTATTAAAGACTTTCTTCGTAATCCCGTATACTCTTGTGAGTAACGTGACGTGCTTGAGAATCGGTGGCGGTTCTCACCGCGTCGGTATCTTACGGGGGATATGAGAAAGCCCAGAAAGCAATGGCAAACTACTGAGCGTAATCTCGCCAAGAAATCAACAATAAGCTGAACGATGCTGATGTTGACAGCGATGTCCTGTAAAGGAATATGCGAACCAAAAAACAAACAAACAAACAAACAAACAAACAAACAAAAACAAACAAAAGAACATATACTTAAATCAGTCCAGTGCACTAGATATAGTAGATTGTGTATGAACTACGCTTGAGTTCAAAGTAAGCGAAAGAAAATAAAACAGATAGAAGCAAATACACAAGGACAAATAGACAAAAGAAATAAGCAGGTACAAAAGGACAGATAGACAAAAGAAATAAGAAGGTACAAAAGGACAAATAGACTAAAGAAATAAGCAGGTACAAAAGGACAGACTAGACATCGGACAGAAGCTGATTCAAAAAGACGCACTAGACAACAGAAAGAAGAAGATAACAAAGAACAATAGACGACAGAAAGAAGCAGATACAATAGGGCACTAGACGATAGAGAGAAACAGATACATGAGGACACTAAATAACAGAAAGCAACATACACAATAGGACAGTAGGCGACGTAAAGCTCCGTAGCGAAGGTGTTACGGACGCAGTTCGTAATCCCGCATACCGCGTTCGAAACACAGCTGTGTTGGTTATTTATGAAATGGTATGGGTGCCGGTCGTTCAGAAAGCAATGAATGTAAACTTGCCCAGGAATCACGAACAGCCAAAAAATGCTGGGTTTGACTGCTACGTCCGTACAGGATATACAGCATTTTTAGACGTAAAAAACAGACACATAAGAAGACTATAGGACAGAAAGATACAGATTGAAGTGGACACTCGACGACAGAAAGAAACAGATAGAAGTGGACACTAGACGACAGAAAGAAACAGCTAGAAGTGAACACTAGACGATAGAAAGAAGGCAGAGGATTCCATTCCAGGCATAAAAGATGCGAACAGAAAAGCATACATTAGACATGATTAAATCACACAAAAATATGACACACTAGACAGTAATAGGAGGAAATGCGAAAGAAGCAAATAGCAGAGAAGACACTAGACTACGGGAAGAATTAAACAACAGAAAAGACACTGTATAATGAAAATAAGTTAATAACAGGGGAGACAATAGAGACATAAAAAGAAATAAATGACAGACACTGAACATTGGACAGATGTAAATAACAAAGGCGACGTTAGGCAGTATAAAGAAGTATAAAACAGAGAAGACACTAGACAACAGACAGAAATAAGTAACAGAAAATCTACTAGGCAACGGGACAAAAGTAAGTACATGCGAACCAGTAAACAACGGATGAAACTAAGCCAGGTTAGACAACTGCAAGATGTAGCTAACAGGAATTACAATAGACATCAAGAAACGAAGACAAATAAGATACAATACAACAGAAAAACATGAAACAATGGACATAAAAACAGAGAAAACTGTGGTCAGCTTAAATAAATAAATGATTGAAACGTTATTGGACAACCGAAAGAAAGAAATAACAGAGACGACACTAGGCAAGAAAAAGCAGTAAATAAAATAGAATACCAAGCGAATCACGGGGTGATGAACAGACCCTGGCACTGGATAGGACATACAGAGAAAACCTGTTATTAGTCTAACTAGGAAGTCCTTTCTATGAATTATATAGAGCAAACGATAAAGATTGAGACATAAAGACACACAAAAGCAATAATTAGCAACATAAATGAATAATGTAGGTAGGACATGGAGAAAGCTGCAGGAGATGACAACACATAGCAAAGTAGAGTCTATGCTCCACTGTGGGATAAAAGGCAGGAGGAAGAGGAGGAGAGGCAGGAGGTGCCGATGATGAAGAAGAAGAGGAGGAGAAGGAGAGAAAAAAAAGAACAATATAACGGAGAAACACACTAACCAACAGAAAGAATGAATTAACAGTGAACACAAAAATAACATAAAGAAATAAAGACGACAAAAGTTGCTAGACAACAGAAAGTAGCAAATAACATAGAAGACAAGATAGGATATAGGAGTAAATAATAAAGAAGGCACTAGACAACAGAGGATCTTCTCCTGTACTGTATGTTGTGTTTCGTGAATGTGTTTGTTTTCTGATGTAGGCTAGTCGCCGCAACGTCCAGTATGTGTCGTAATTCTGTTTTGTAAAGCTGCATTACTTTGTGTTATTTTATATTGTAGACAACAGAAGGAAAGAAATAAATATCAGGGAAAACACCTTTTGTTTTTGTTCGCATATCCTTTACCGGACATCGCTGTCAACATCAGCATCTTCCAGCTGATTGTTGATTTCTTGGCAAGATTACGCTGAGTAGTTTGCCATTGCTTTCTGAGCGAACGGCTCACAAACCCCGTAAGTTATCGATGCGGTGAGAACCGCTTCCGATTCTCGCGCACGTCACGTTACTAACAAGAGTATACGGGATTACGGAGAAAGTTGGGAAGACACTAGATAACGGAAAGAAGTAAATATCAGGTGAAACACTAGACTATGGAAATAAGTAAATATCAAAGAAGATACCGGGAAACTAAAAGAAGTGAATTTCACGGAAAACATTAGGCAACGGAAAAAATTAAATACGAGTATCTGAGATGACACTAGGCAAAGGAAATAAGTAAATATCAGGGAAAACACTAGACAACCGAAAGAAGTAAATAACAGGGAAGACACTGGACAATGTAAATAAGTAAATATCAGAGAAAACACTAGACAACGGAAAGAAGTAAATATCGGAGAAGACACTAGGCAACGGAAAGAAGTAACTATCGGAGAAGACACTAGACAACGGAAAGAAGTAAATATCAGGGAAGGCACTAGGCAACGGAAAGAAGTAAATATCGGAGAAGACACTAGGCAACGGAAAGAAGTAAATATCAGGGAAAACACTAGACAACGGAAAGAAGTAAATATCAGGGAAGGCACTAGACAAGGGAAAGAAGTAAATATCAGGGAAGGCACTAGGCAACGGAAAGAAGTAAATATCGGAGAAGACACTAGGCAACGGAAAGAAGTAAATATCAGGGAAAACACTAGACAACGGAAAGAAGTAAATATCAGGGAAGGCACTAGGAAACGGAAAGAAGTAAATATCAGGGAAAACACTAGACAACGGAAAGAAAGAAATATCACGGAAGGCCCTAGGAAACGGAAAGAAGTAAATATCAGGGAGGACACTAGACAACGGAAAGAACTAAATATAGGAGAAGACACCGGGCAACGGAAAGAAGTAAATATAAGGGAAAACACTAAACAACAGAAATAATAATATACGAGTATCAGTTATGACAAAAGGCAAAGAAAATAAGTAAATATCACGGAAAACAGTAGACAGCGGAAATAAGAAAATATTGGGGAAAACACTAGACAGCGGAAAGAAGTAAATATCACAGAAGGGACTAGACAACTGAAGTTAATCAATAACCAAGTAAACATTGGACATGGGAACAGATTAATATTGCATAGGAAAGGTAAGAATGATCACGTGTCTTCAACACTACAAACAATAAAATGGGACTGAGTTGGTCAAATATCAACATACACGGTTGTGTTTATGAATGTACCTGTTCCCTGGCGTGAGTAATTCAATGAGGGCAAGAGGCGCTGGAAAAGTTTAAATCAAATTAGGACAAGACTCAACAACGATGGGGCTACAGAGGTTTGAGAGAGTCAATATGCAGCTGGACACAGAATAGCAGGTTGATGTTATGTAAATTCTACAGTGGTTTGGGTGAGTCAATGTGTTGCAGGACAGAGAGTAGTAGGTTCATGTTAAGTAAGTTCTAAGGGTTAGAGTGAGCCATTGTGTAGCAGAACAGTATATCAGGTTGATGTTATATAAGTTCTACAGGGGTTGGAGTGAACCAGTGGGTTGCAAGACACAGAATAGCAGGTTGATGTTACGTAAGTCAGTAAAGGACCCTTTTACACGCCTTAGGTACACTGGACATGTTGTGTTGGACCCTACTCTTACAGATTATTCAACTCTCGGTGGGTGAAGTGGTCAGTATCACATTCCACATTTACTTCCCTTGACATTTCCTGGTACCATTGTTAGGCTGAGTTGACTTGGGAGCCCAGGTGAATTTTGAATTCCGCTCCAATGGGGATTCCAATCTGTGACCACCGGGCTGACAGGCGAGCGTCTAGCCACTACGCTACCGTTGTTCCTGAGGTGGCTGTTGCATAACGTTAATGATACTGATCATGGCAATCACATTGATGAAGATGATGATGATTATAAAAAATGTAATGACACATACCTGATATTTGGCTGCAGATCTTGCCTCTTCTTTGTCTCAAAGTAGTAGTTGATACTCTCATCAGATCCTCGCTCAAATACCAGGCACCAGATCACAACTCCAAGACTGTAGGCGTCCATCTGTGAACAAGCAATTACAACATCTGGTTAGTGTTGTGACTGAGGACATTTTGATAATTAGTTCATATTTGTGAATGAAATCAAAGTCTCAGCTCACAGGGCATATGCATGTGTGCCCAGTATCTCTCAAGGGATATATTAGAGTATAAATTTGCAGATACTGCCGTGGGATACTAATTGTTGCATCTTCATTTGTACTAGATTGTGGTATTATGTGATGTGATGACCAGCTTCTTTCTTCTTCAGATGTTCCACCCAGACAAATCTCTGCTACAGTTTATAAAACTGGGTTGACCCAAACATTTGGCAGGTAGAAATAAAATTCGACACTGAAGACTTCCTGACCAGTGTATCGGTAAGGTAGAGGATTAACAACTACACCCTCACAACTTCTAAATGTTAGATACTTAAGCTAATCTACCGGCTCTAACCATTCCTAAACATAATGGTGTCTGACAGTGTCATCCCTTCATTTTCTTGTGTAATAGCTTTCCAACATTCTATCCAGAATCGTTGTCTGACCATGCTTTCAATTTCCTACCTGTTGTAAGAATCTGGAAATTTTTCTCAAATAACGTTGTTTGTCCATGCCATCCCTTTCATTTCTGTTGTAAGACATCTCCAACTTTCTCTCATGTAACATTCTCTGACCACTCCATCCCTTTCATTTCTAGTGTTAAACATCTCCAACTTCTACAGTGGGTATCTGCAGCAAATTATCGTTAACTTGAATTTTTCTTTTATTTGATCATATACGCTTTTTTATCTGCGTAAGGTCTCCGTCCGTTAATTATAATCAATTGTATAACTGAAGTATCTTTAGCCTAGCTGTCAGTTCACTAAGATACCGACTGTTGTCTGGAGGTTAATGCTCAATACTCGCAGGATGTTACCCCATCTCTGCAACTCAAGGGTGGACCCAGCATTACAAAATGCATACCACAATTTTCTGAGAAAGTTTCGTGCCCTGGTGAAATACTGTCATTATCAGACCTCGTGTTGCGATCGGTCACCAACATTATTCACTTCACACAATTACCCCAACATATTTTGGTTGGTTAATTTTTTCATTTGTTTGCCTGTAGATATTTAGTCTGTCATAGTTTCCCGCTTGCTATTTCAAGTGATCGTCTTGACTCTGTCCACGGGTGCTGAGTATTGTGTAAGCATCCAGTGTTACCTGTTATTATAAAAAGATATCTGTTGCCTACTATCTCAATCTGTCACCTATGTCGGGTCTTCATCCTTGGCGGTGACCGCCAGTCTTATTATCCTTTTTCTCATATACCATTTTGTACACGCCAGTCTTATCATCCTTTTTCTCATATACCTTTTTCTACATTCCAGACTAGAAGTAATCCAGCCTTACAGAACTTAATTACGGAAAACATGGCGTTCAGTAAAGTTGCATTACTTTGTGTTGTTTTTATATTGTTTACATTTCCACAGCTTTACCGCAGTTCCACTAATTTTATCAATTTATTGTGTACATACTATTTTCTATACAGGAGTCTTATCCTCTTTCTAAAATACCAGTTTCTACACTCCAGTGATACCCCGAGTCTGACTCTTATTTCCTACGATGGAGATCAGACTGGCCGAATGAATATGAGCGTTCGTCCTTAAAACACCCGCTGCGCTGATGCCGAAGTAGCGGGTTCAACCCCTACACTTGTCATTAGGACTAAAATGTTGACTTCTGAGCCTTGACTGCGGGACGTAAGTTACATGTACTTCAGAAATCGGAGTGGGTTTTCCTGATGGCGAGGGGGACTGGTTTTATAGAAAGAGGGGGAGAGACTGAGCTATATGGGATAAAACCTGTTGTATGTTTTTTAAGGTAAAGGGTGTCTCATCGCAAGTACTACCGTTAAGGTGTGAAGCATTAGGTCGTCCAATTCATATAATCTAGGCAACGACATAATGAGGTGTGGGCGCCAGTACACTTCCTTGCGAATTTTT
>JACEFZ010025225.1:0-20026 GCA_014155875.1 Cepaea nemoralis | reverse complement strand
CTTTTTATTTTTATCAAACAATCAGTCACCAGCAGCAAAATAAGAATAAAAAAAAGGATAATAACAATAATAATATAATGAAACAACAGTAATAATAACAATAGTAATAAAACAACAACAACAACAACAGCAGCAGCAGCAGCAGCAGCAACAATGACATAATAAAACAACAGTAACAATAATAATAGTCATTGGCACCTTTCCGTCTTGACAGACGATAGTTTGGTACATTGTGCTTCAAAAAGGCTTAATAACTACGACCCATGGCGGTGGCGAGTGTGGCTGGTAAGGCCAATTCTTGCTGCAAATGTTTGCCTACAGTAGGTGCATGTGAAAACATGGTCATTTCCACCATTTTGCACCATCTTACGTCTCTCACGCTCTGTGTGTGCTTTATCTGCAATGATTTTCTCCTTTGTCTTTATTCCATTTCTGATAGTTGCCCTCCATGCAACACGTTCAGCGGCGACGTGCTCCCATTGTGCATTATCAATGCCTGTATCAATCATGTCCCGCTTACACACATCTTTGTATCGCAGTAGAGGCCGACCCTGAGATCTCCTACCCGTCTGTAATTCACCAAAAAAGATGTCCTTTGGTATTCTACCATCATCCATCCTCCTAACATGTCCTATCCATCTAAGTCTACGAAGACTGAGCATGGAATACACCGTCACACAACCTGATCTTTCCAATACTTCAGTATTTGTGATTTTGTCTTGCCACTTAATACCAAGTATTCTTCGCAGACACCGCATATGAAAGCTGTTTAAACGTTTCTCTTGGCGTGAGTAAGTTGTCCAGGTTTCACTGCCATAAAGAAGAGTACTAAGGACACAGGCTTGGTAGACGAGGACTTTTGTTTTGGCAGTAAGCTTCCTGTTCTCCCAGACTCTTTTTGCTAACATGTTCATTGTTGTTGCTGCCTTGCCAATCCTGATGTTGATTTCCTGATCGAGGGATAATTTGCTATTTACCTCTGATCCTAGATATGTAAAATGGTCTACTATCTCCAGTTCGGCGTCGTCAATAAAGATTGATGGTACACCATGTGCACCTTGTGACATAATCTGTGTCTTCTTTTTGTTAATTGTTAAACCAAATTCAGAACAAGCATTGGAGAATGCAGATAGTAGATGTTGTAATTCTTCCTCAGAGTGGGTCGTAATCGCAGCATCATCCGCAAAAAGCAACTCTCTGATTAGTACCCTGCTAATTTTGGTCTTGGCCTTCAATCTCTGAGCATTATAGAGGCCACCATCTGAGCGTGAGTGAATGTATATACCGTCATCCTGATCACGAAAGGCATATTTCAGTAGAAGTGAAAAGTATATCCCAAAGAGGGTGGGGGCTAGTACACAACCTTGCTTAACTCCACTCTTGATTTCAAACTCTTCTGAAGTTGAGCCATCAAACTTGATTATACCCTTCATGCCTGTGTGGAACGATTCCACAATGGACAGAAGAGTTGGTGGACAGCCAATCTTCTTTAGTGCTTTGAACAGACCCTCACGACTGACCAAATCGAATGCCTTTGTGAGGTCGATGAAGGCAATAAACAGTGGCTGATTTTGTTCCCGGCATTTTTCTTGCATCTGTCGCAATGAGAATATCATATCAATGGTAGACCGGTTCTGACAGAAGCCGCACTGTGATTCGGGGTGGACTTGATCTCCCAGGACTTGAAGTCTGCGCAGGACAATTCTGGCAAATACTTTCCCAACAATACACAGAAGTGAGATACCCCTATAGTTGTTGCAGTCGCTCCGATCTCCCTTGTTCTTGTACAGCGTTATGATGTTTGAATCTTTGAAATCCTGTGGGACTTGTCCTTCTCGCCAGCATAGCTCTATTAGCTGGTGGATCTGTAGAGCGAGGGTGTCTTGCCCACTCCTGATCACCTCTATTGGAATCCCATCCTTACCTGGAGCCTTGCCAGATGCAAGCTCATTTATAGCACACTTAACTTCTGTTATAGTGGGAAGTGTGTCCAGGTGGTCAAGAGTTGGCAGGGCCTCTATGGCGTTGAAGGGCATCATCCGCCAGCTTGGTCTCACTTGAGTAAAGCTCTAAATAGTGCTCGACCCATCTATCCATCTGCTGTTTCTTATCAGTGATGATTTCTCCAGTCAAGGTTTTCAGCGGTGCATTTCTTTAGATCATTGGACCACAGGCTTTCTTTATCCCTTCATACATGCTTCTGATGTTTCCCTTATCACTTGCGATTTGAATGGACTCACATAACTTGATCCAATAGTCATTCGCACACTGCCTGGCAGCCTTTTGTACATCCTTCCTCGCTTGCTTCAGCTCACTCAGAGTGTTACGCGTTGGTCTTTCCTTGTTTCTTAAGAGAGCTATCTTCTTTTTATCAATCAAGGGCTGCAGTATCTGGCTGTTTGCCGCAAACCAGTCCTGCCTCTTATGATCCACAATGCCGTAAACCCCTACCGCTGTTTTATAAATAGTTTCCTTAAGTTTACTCCATTTATCATTTACTATACAATTTTCTGATGTATCATTGAAAGCGTCCTCAAGTTGCTGTTGAAATTCAAAGCACTTTCCAGGATCGTGAGTGTTAATAATATTAATCCTGGGGCTAGACTTGTGTTTAGCTGTGTAGATTCTCTTTGGTCTCAGTCTAACCCTTGCAACAACCAAAGAATGATCTGTATCACAGTCAGCACTGTGGTAACTTCGAGTTAATGATGTATGGTTCAGATGTTGTCTCCGTGTGATAATGAAGTCCAGCTGATGCCAATGGCCGGATCTTGGATGTTTCCATGTGACCTTATGCATCTCTTTTGTTTTAAAAAAGGAGTTTGTAATACATAGGTCATTTCTAGTGCAATGCTCCAGCAGCCTTTGCCCATTATCATTCATGCGACCGATGTTGTATTTTCCAAGGCACACTGGCCATGAACTCGAGTCCTTGCCCACACGAGCATTGAAATCACCGAGCATATAAATGTAGTCGGATTTTGGAACTGCCTTGATCGCAGAGTCTAGCTGCTCATAGAACGTATCCTTCACATCATCAGAGGAAGTGAGTGTCGGTGCATATGCAGTGAGAATGGTGGCAAATCCACAAGAGGTTGCCAAGCGCAGTGATAATAATCTTTCATTACCTCCAGCTGGGATATCAATCATTCCCAGTAGCGAATTCTTCACTGCAAAGCCCACACCGTGTTGCCTTTTTTCTGCCTGCCCTCTTCCCTTCCAAAAAAAGGTGTAATTGTTTTCCCTGAGTGACCCTTCCTCAGCGAGGCGAGTCTCCTGCAGGCCAGCAATATCAATGTTAAGACGATTGAGTTCAGCATCAATCACAGCCGTTTTTCTCACATCGTCAATATTTGTCAAGTCAGTGGAAAATCCTGGACACATGGTTCTCACGTTCCAGGTTGCAAGCCGTAGCTTGAGGTTTCTATTATTCTTTTTATTAGTACCTGGTGCATTGGTTTTACAGCCTGCGATTCAGATTTTGTCCTAGCCCCAAGCACCCATTGAAGCAGGCAGGCTGTGGCGGATCAGCACCCAATTGGCCGGGGGCTGCCCAGCTTGAGGCGGGCGGTAGCTGATCAGTGACACCTGTAGGTGTCTCCCACCGTCAGAGGCAACGCGTGGCGCCCCATGTCTACGCCAAATGACAAGGACTTATAACCCGTAACAGTTGCCTCTCGCTTTGATTCCGAGACCGGTTAAGACCAGGGATGGAGTTATTGCCTCTCCATAGCACAAAGCCTGGGCTAAAATAAAGAAACCATGTGTTGCCCATGCAGCATGATCCCTCTCTCGGCCTGCCTAGTTCACTCCAGAGGAAAGTTAACACCTATACATCTGGAACAAGACAAGCTGCAGAAGCTGCAGGATCAGCAAAGCAATGCTCTAACTGTCCGCCTGTCGGAGCTTCGATCCTAGACCAGCTGCCAACCAAGGCTTAGGGCCTGGTCTGCCCTGCCATGACTTATTTTGTCTTTGGGTTGCATTTCCTCGCACCAGGATAAGGCTAGTACCCTCCCAATTGCGCTCTTCCGCCCGAAGCCGTTGGCACAATGTGGGGTGTCAGGTTTGGTAAGTGCCGCCCAACACTCGGCGCTGACAGAAAGCAGGTAGTACCGTCTACTGTCATACGGTAGCTCAGTCATATCTGACTAAGATCTGACTATAAATAATAGTACTACTAATAATAATAATCTTAGAAATAATAATAGTACTACTAATAATAAAACAACAAAACAACAACAAAAACAACAATAATAATAACAATATCACCAACAACAACAACAACAATAAAACAATAAAAATAATAATAATAATATAATAATAAGATGATGGAGATGATGAAGAAGAGGAAGAAGAAGAAGAAGAAGAAGAAGAAGAAGAAGAAGAAGAAGAAGAAGAAGAAATTATGTCCTTTGCATTGCTCACTTCATTTTCTGCCCACTATTTCACATTGTGCAACCTATGTATTGCATGTATTTCACCTGATTTATTGAATGTTACTGATGCACGCTTCCATATTACAACTATTCTGCTTTTAACCATGTCGCTCTCACAGCCAAAAATTTGATGCCGGCAGCATGCTGAACTTGGAAAGGAAACATAGTGGAGGCAGTCAGGTCAGTCACGATACAATGCCACGCCCCGCCTCCACCCAGGTTGGTCTTTGGTTTGTCCGATAACTACTTTTGTTTTGTTTTTGAGTGGGGGAGTGGGCATGTTTTTGGGGTCTCACAACACATTTTGTCATCGGCACATTTTATATCTGCTTATCATTGGCACATTTTACACCAGCTTGACTTGTACATTTAACATCTTGCAATAGTTCCTCACTAGTGCATCTGATAACTTCTTGTCATTGGCATGTCGAATAACATCTTGCCATTGGGACATCTAATCATTGGATATCTTAAAATAACAGTTTTTGATTGACACATATAACAGCTTGTCATTGGCACATCTTGTAATAGCTTATTCAATGGTAAATGTTATAGCACTTTATCATTGGCACAGTTTATGTCAGCTTATGATTGGTGCATCTTATGTCAGTTTATGATTGGTGCATATTATGTCAGCTTATGATTGGTGCATCTTACAGTATCTTGTCATTGACAAATTCTTTTATAACTTATAAATGGTACATGTTACAGCAACTTCTCATAGGCACATTTGATGTTAGCTTATCATTGTAATTAGCCTTGTTTATGTTTACAACATTCATTTCACAATGTTTATTTTTCTTCCTATGTAAATGTATAATGCTCTTGATGAACGAAAGACGAGTGATTGGAAGGGCCGAATGTAAGACGGGCCTGCGCGCCCAATTTGTGACCCTAATAAAGTTGATTTGATTTGATTTGATTTGATTTGCATCCTATTCAGCTTATGATTGGTGTATTTTATAACAGAACAATTTAGAGGAAGAATATGACTTGTAGCAGCTTATCATTGGCTGTTGTATAACAAACACATCTTATAGCAGCTTATGATTGCCATGGCGTAAACTAGACGGAGGTGCATCTGGCCGAGTGGCTAGAATGCTAGGCTCCCATTGTGAGACCAGGGTTTAATTTCTTTATAAGGTGATTTATTTTTTTTCTGTCGGGGGCAAAAAAGAAAACCCTAACCTGCACAGTTAGTGGAAAAGGTACTAGGCAGCCTTAATTCCTCAGTCTCTGGACTGTAGCAGGATGTAAATGGAAGTAAAACAGGTGTGTTGAGATCCTGTAGAGAAACAGCAAACTCTTATTAGCTATTTCAGAATTATCGCCCTTTTTTTAGCTCTTCACTTTTTTTTGTGTAGTTTTGCGAACTTTTTCCTGCGTCATCGAACGATCACTTGCGGCTGGACATGTGCTGCTATGAGACCAAAAAAAAGCGAAAGCAGTGTGTACGATGAAAGGGGAACTTATTCTCATATATTTAGCATTGCGTTTGCTAGCTAAGCGCTAATTTATTACACCGAGAAAACGATTTGTCAGGATTTTAATTTATTTTTATTTTGTTCTCTTCACGATTAGTAAGGTAAATTGTCACATAACTCCTTGTAGCATAAAGAAATGTTAAATTTTTTTTGCATTTTTGAGTTCCCCGTTAAATTTTACATAAATGTGCCGAGTTGCAACATCCCCCTATTCGTCCTTCGATAGGAAATGTTTTTTTTTAGCAAACAACAAAGCAGCATAGCCAGATCAGCCATCTTAGAACCCACGACTCCATACCTTCAACCCCACTGGATGAAATGAATGGTTATCATCATTCTTGATGGACAAACAACATTGTATTGAGAATGAATAGACTCCTCTGAATAGCGCATCCACTTTGCAAAATTCTATCTGCGGCGACACCCACGCTATAGTATAGTAATACTATTATGCTATTAGTATTATAGGTGATCCTTTGATTACTTTATAATTTGAACCCTCAGTTTAATTACTAATTAATATTTCAGCATTTTACATGACTGAAAATAATTTTGAAAGCCAGTTTTCAGACCCGTCTGTAAACTTGTAAGGTGTTACAGTTAAGTAAGGAGTACTTTTTTCTAAGCTGCGCTGCAGCACTTATTTAAATTTAAATACATTACTCAGTACTGTAAAATAAGTTATATGTTTTAAATAAGTTAGTATTTAATTATTAGTTGCTGACAATTAGATACAGAACAGTGTGCTGTAATTGTAGAGCAGAAGTAGAAATAGAAATCAATTTTTAGTGAACAGTTAATTATTTAATATTTTAATTTTTTTATTATTTAATATCTTAATAATTAATTAACTGCTGCTTAATTTGTGCAACAGTCACAAACTTAGTTACTTACATTAATGTTTATAATATTTAATCAACAAAAGAAAGCTGTCGCAATGCAGTTAGTACATTAAGACAATATGATACATTTTCATGAATTGTTCTTTCACTAATGACGAACATTTCACATGACATTTAATTAATATAATAAATATGCAGCTATTTTTAACTAGCAATTAGGTCACAGCACATCATAAGAAAAAGTCTTATAAGTCAAGTGCATCTTTGTCAGAGACTCTGAGACTCTTGTGCTTTGTACGATGCTTTCGCCAGGCCGCTGTGTGGAAAGAAACTGAGCAAACCTGGTGCAATGAAGTTGATCCTCTCATTCCTCTCGACATTCTATCGAAAGAGGAATATTACCTTTACTTTCCTGTTACCAAATCATAAGTAGAAACCCCATTTTAAAATATTTTCTGTATATGCAAATACTAATAATAATCATCATCAAGTGCCGGCTGGCGTAGGCGTTCATGGCTTTCCACAAATCTCAGTCTTTGGTGTTCTGGATCCTAATACTAAATTATATTATACACCTGCGTTATACACCTGAGAGAAGTGATGAGTCTCGTTCATGCCAACGAACCAGGCATGCTAATACAGGAAAGTACTCTTACTAATAATTTAATATATTAAAAAAATTAGTTGTGAAACATAAAAAGCAATTAACCAAAGAATGGCCATCACTTGTGACACTCTTTCTTCTTCTTCTTCTTCTTCTTCTTCTTTCGTTCGCCTAAATTATGTTTATAACTGCAATGTTGTCTCTTGTATGAATCTAACAGTCTTTTTTAGTTCATTCAGCGGTCCATAGAGTTTATCTTCCACTGTTGTCTCTCTAGGCCAGAAGGTTCGCCTGGATATGTTGTAGTTTGGGCAATCCTGGAGTATGTGCTCTGCTGTCTGCGACGCCAAACCACATGTGCACATGACTGAGTCACCAATCTTGAATTTTGCATACATGTGGTTGCGTAACCTATTGTGTCCTGTTCTGAGGCGCAGAAGAATGACCTGTTCTGGTCTGTCCATAACGTGGTAGTCGTCTTGAGTAAGGTTTGGTGGCCTTCTGACTGATTTGATCATTCTTTTCTTTTGGTGGTATGTAATAGGCACATCTGGTTGTTCTTCTTGTGCTCCTTCCTTAGCCAATCGATCAGCTCTGTCGTTCCCGGGTACTCCACAGTGGGATGGTATCCACTGTATGGTGATCTTACGATGACTGCTAAGTTCAGAAAGTAGTGTCCTCAGAACTGGCAATTTCCCAGACAGAAGCGCCTCTATTACGGATTTTGCATCTGTCAATATCACCACAATTTTTAAACCCAATTTTTAAATATTGACCAAAATAGCTACAGTTAGTTAGTCGACAGATCATCCTCATTGCACTATGTAACATAGCCACTATGTAATTAACCTCCCTATCCTAAAACATTAACGCTGATTGGCGCAGCAGCCTTTTTACCAGCACAAGGCCAAAGTTTTTGGTACTCATGTTTACTACAACTTATTACTCATAAGGAGAATGTGTCTCTCTTCTAGTCCTCAGTCACTTGTTAACTATTTTCTGAACGAAGGGTTTTAAATAAAGCCCCGTCTTATTACTCTTTATTCTAAACAAAACAATAACTGTGAACAAAAATTTTTTAACAATTTTCAACTTATTTGTAAACAAGGGTAAATACTATTCAATACACAAGACAATTCAACTAAAATCATAATTCATGAGCCAACCAAAACGAAGTCAAAACAGGATATCATACCCCCCAACGTTTTGAAGACAAATTTTCTTTCCCCTCATATCAAATAAAGGTAATCAACCAATTTAAAGAAAGACATTATTCAAAATAATATGACATACATGATGAAACAAAAGAAATCATTTTTACATATATCCTATCCATTGTTAGTCACTTTTATGGACTAACAATAAATTATTTATCTATTAAGAAAACTCAACAAGTCAAATCTCAAAATCAAATGGTAATAAAAAATACATCTTCAAGACCACACGAGAATTTACATCCATATTACCTAACTTATTACCAAAATACAGGTTGTGTACCCTGGCTGGTATTTTGTAAACACTCTTTCTTGAACCATTTCCTGTGACATTCAAGATTCTGCCTGTCACACCTTTGCCACAGCCTGTGTCAATTTGATAAAACAATTCAGATGCACACCTTCCTGTGGTGAGTTTCTATATATTTGAATAACGAAGACACAAACAATAGATTTGCACGATTTATTGCCTGGCATATTTCGCTGCATCTCGTCAGGTACATACTGCAGAAATCTGAAAATATAAAAAATATAAAATTACACAGAGTAATGAAGCTTAAATAAAAGAATAACAAAAAACAAATGCCTACACAAAATACAATAAATAATCACGGAGAAGACCCTCCAGTGACTACACTGTTAATTAGGTCAGGGCACATCCTAAAAAAAAATAAATAATACGTCAAGTTAGGCCTCGCCGCCCCGGACGCAATGATATATGGCACAACGTTGTCCGTTTACAAATAACAAGGGCGGCCATTTTAAATTATTAATTAGGTCACGGCAAATCCTATCGAAAAAAAGAAAATACGTCAAGGTAGGCCTCGCAGCCCCGGACGCAATGATATATGGCACAACATTGTCCGTTTACAAATAACAAGGGCGGCCATTTTAAATTATTAATTAGGTCACGGCAAATCCTATCGAAAAAATAAAACATACGTCAAGGTAGGCCTCGCAGCCCCGGACGCAATGATATATGGCACAACATTGTCCGTTTACAAATAACAAGGGCGGCCATTTTAAATTATTAATTAGGTCACGGCAAATCCTATCGAAAAATAAAACATACGTCAAGGTAGGCCTCGCAGCCCCGGACGCAATGATATATGGCACAACGTTGTCCGTTTAAAAATAATCAAGCCATGGTAATAGAAGGCAAATAATAAACAGTTGGCGGCCATTTTAAATTGTTAATTAGGTCAGGGCACATCCTATAAAAAAAAAAAATAATACGTCAAGTTAGGCCTCGCCGCCCCGGACGCAATGATATATGGCACAATGTTGTCCGTTTAAAAATAAACAAGCCACGTTAATAGAAGGCAAATAATAAACAGTTGGCGGCCATTTTAAATTGTTAATTAGGTCAGGGCACATCCTATAAAAAAAAAAAAAATAATACGTCAAGTTAGGCCTCGCCGCCCCGGACGCAATGATATATGGCACAATGTTGTCCGTTTAAAAATAAACAAGCCACGTTAATAGAAGGCAAATAATAAACAGTTGGCGGCCATTTTAAATTGTTAATTAGGTCAAGGCACATCCTATAAAAAAAAAAAATAATACGTCAAGTTAGGCCTCGCCGCCCCGGACGCAATGATATATGGCACAATGTTGTCCGTTTAAAAATAAACAAGCCACGTTAATAGAAGGCAAATAATAAACAGTTGGCGGCCATTTTAAATTGTTAATTAGGTCAGGGCACATCCTATAAAAAAAAAAAAATAATACGTCAAGTTAGGCCTCGCCGCCCCGGACGCAATGATATATGGCACAACATTGTCTGTTTACAAATAAACAAGCCACGGTAATGGAAGGCAGAATTTCTCAAGTTTCCAATCTTAGGGCCGCGATAAATCCTGACTTATCAGTTAATTCTTCATTGCACTTCCTGGTATTAAATTACGTCACCATATAATTCATAACACCGCTTAGAATCAACGTACAGTCTTCGTTGAGATACCGTTGGATTCGTCTCGTCAAGCTCTATCTAACTGGTATGATTTCATAAGTAAAAACCCAATTTTTAAATATTGACCAAAATAGCTACTCTTATTCTGTACCTGACAAAGATGTCAGAACAGTGAATGTCAAAGTAAGACTAAAGTAGGATTTGTGTTACTGCGATGTTCACCTAATCTGACGCCTTTTTGAGGTGTAGAGTGTGACACGGTTGTTTCTGCACAGAATCTTAGCATCACCATCATCATCATCATCATCATCATCATCATCATCATCATCATCATCATCATCATCATCATCATCATCATCATCATCATCATCATCAAGTGTCATGCCGGCTGACGTAGATGTTCATGACTTTCCACAGATTGGTCTTTGGTTTTCTGGATCAACTCCGCCGATGATATTCCTCCATGCTACCATCTCAATCCATCCAGCATCATTTCTCTTGGCCTGCCTCTGCCTCTCTTCCCCTCGATCTTTCCATTGTCACGATATTCTCTAATGCCTCTCTTCTCATCACATGATCAAAGAAAGCTGTTTGTCTCTTTCTTATTGTTGTATATAATGCTCTAGTTTCATTATTCTCTTTCAGGCAGTTGTTGTTAGTTAACTTTGGTAGTCCAAGTAATTTGCAACATTCGTCTCAGGAACCACATCTCTGTTGCTTTCAAGTTCTTCCTAATTTGTTCATTTACATTTCAAGATTCACACCTATACAGCAATACAGGTTCTATATAGCACTTTAGCACTCTCTTACATTCAATGATAGTGACTTATGAATCTTAGCATACCTTTTAAAAAATTTAAGAGCATATTATTAAGAAATTTGGCTTGTTCAGCAATAATCAAATGAGTTTGAGTTAAAAAAATCAACATCATTCACTGAGGACTTCCCCCAAGTCCTCCGTCTCCTCCTTCAGTTGCCAAGAGTTCAGTGGCAGCCTGATTAAACCCTGTCCTGTATTTACCCCTACTTGTGGGAGTATTGTCTAGACCTTTCTCATACCCACTGAATCAGCCTCTCCAGGTACTGATCCTCTATTTTACTGCACTTTCCACTTGGTTCCAGAGAGCTGTCACTCCATCAGTCTTCTCCTAAAGTAACTCGCGATTCCCAAAGGGGCAGCAGCAGCCTGTTCATTTCCACACATACCAGCATGCCCCTGAGTTAAAAATGCATATAAAACAAATGTTATATATACATTGTATATGTAGCATTTGTTTTACTTTATTGTAACTTGAAAAGGCAATATCTCCTCATATGCAACCATAATTTATACTGCATACATGTGGTGATGCAGAGATGCTGATGTTCCAGGGTAATGAATCATACTAACCAAGACCTCTCTTGACCTTTATACATGGTACATCCAGAGACCTCTTTACATGGGACATCCAGAGATCTACATACATGAGACATTCAGAGACCTTCATACATCTGTCATCCAGAGACTACCATACAGCGAGCATCCAGAGACCTCCATACATGGGACATCCAGAGACCTTCATACAAGGAACATCCAGAGACCTCCATACAAGGAACATCCATAGACCTTCATACATGGAGCATCCAGAAACCACCACACATGGGAGCATCCAGAGACCTCCATACATGGGACATCCAGAGACCTCCATACAAGGAACATCCAGAGACCTCCATACAAGGAACATCCATAGACCTTCATACATGGAGCATCCAGAAACCACCACACATGGGAGCATCCAGAGACCTCCATACATGGGACATCCAGAGACCATCATACATGGAGCTTCCTGAAACCTCCATACATGGAGCATCCAGAGACTTCACTGTATGGGAGCATCTAGAGACCTCCATACATGGAGCATCCAGAGACCTCCATACATGGGGCATCCAGAGATCTTCATACATGGAGCATCCAGAGACCACCATCCATGGGAGCATCCAGAGACCTCCATACATGTGGCATCCAGAAACCTCCATACGTGAGACATCCAGAGTCCTCCGTACATGGGACATCCAGAGACCTGCATACATGGGGCATCCAGAGACCTTAATACATGGAGCATCCAGGGACCTCCATACACAGGACATCCAGAGTTCTCCACACATGGGACATCCAGAGACCTTAATACATGGAGCATCCAGAGACCTCCATACATGGGACATCCAGAGACCTTAATACATGGAGCATCCAGAGACCTCCATACATGGGACATCTGGAGACTTTAATACATGGAGCATCCAGAGACCTTAATACAAGGAGCATCCAGAGACCTTAATACATGGAGCATCCAGAGACCTTAATACATCGAGCATCCAGAGACCACCATACATGGAGCATCCAGAGACCTTAATACATGGAGCATCCAGAGACCTTAATACATGGAGCATCCAGAGACCTCCATACATGGGACATCCAGAGACTTTAACACATGGAGCATCCAGAGACCTTAATACATGGAGCATCCAGAGACCTTAATACATGGAGCATCCAGAGACCTTAATACAAGGAGCATCCAGAGACCTTAATACATGGAGCATCCAGAGACCTCCATACAGAGGACATCCAGAGACTTTAATACATGGGACATCCAGAGACCACCATACATGGAGCATCCAGAGACCTTAATACATGGAGCATCCAGAGACCTTAATACATGGAGCATCCAGAGACCTTAATACATGGAGCATCCAGAGACCTCCATACATGGGACATCCAGAGACTTTAATACATGGAGCATCCAGAGACCTTAATACAAGGAGCATCCAGAGACCTTAATACATGGAGCATCCAGAGACCTTAATACAAGGAGCATCCAGAGACCTCCATACATGGGACATCCAGAGACCTTAATACATGGAGCATCCAGAGACCTTAATACTTGGAGCATCCAGAGACCTTAATACATGGAGCATCCAGAGACCTCCATACATGGGACATCCAGAGACCTTAATACATGGAGCATCAAGAGACCTTAATACATGGAGCATCCAGAGACCTTAATACAAGGAGCATCCAGAGACATTAATACAAGGAGCATCCAGAGACCTTAATACATGGAGCATCCAGAGACCTTAATACATGGAGCATCCAGAGACTTTAATACAAGGAGCATCCAGAGACCTTAATACAAGGAGCATCCAGAGACCTTAATACATGGAACATCCAGAGACCTCCATACATGGGACATCCAGAGACCTTAATACATGGAGCATCCAGAGACCTTAATACATGGAGCATCCAGAGACCTTAATACATGGAGCATCCAGAGACCTTAATACATGGAGCATCCAGAGACCTTAATACATGGAGCATCCAGAGACCACCATACATGGAGCATCCAGAGACCACCATACATGGAGCATCCAGAGACCTTAATACATGGAGCATCCAGAGACCACTCAGCACTCAATGAATGATGTCATGAGTATTACCCCAGGCCACCTTTACTTCCCTGAATATATTCTGATACCCATGTTAGGATGGATCTACCTGGGAGCCCAGGTCACATGTTAGGATGGATTTACCTTGGAGCCCAGGTCACATGTTAGGATGGATCTACCTGAGAGCCCAGGTCACATGTTAGACAGATCCCGGCCTTCATGGGGGTTCAAACACATGGCCACCGGGCCGGCTGGCAAGCATGCTAGCTACAGCTCTCATTAAAGCTGTAAAGACAACCTAATGTATAAGAACTGTAATTAATGTGTCACCATTCTGGTATGAATCCATAGGTGACATGAACATCTAGCACCTTGGAGGTAACCCTGTGAGAATTGTTGCTCTTGTTTGCAGATGTAAAAAACATTCCCAATTGAACATTTTCATTTGATATTACTGTTTGATCCAGTTGAGTTTTTGTTTAACTCATTAAAAATTTTCTGCAATTCTTTTTCCTCCATTAAACTTTTTATTCCATTAATAATAAAGACATGAATTTGGTTGTGATTGAAAGATAATTTATTTGTTCTGTCACATGGTATACTGCGGAGACATAGAAACCATGTTTTATACATAAAATATTCTGATCCCCAAAATTATATTGGTATAACTGTTATAATGACTTGTCATTAGTTTAACTTCTTGTTATCCAAGAAAGCTGTTATTTAACTTTCTACTGCTCCAAACAGTTAATTAACCCATTCAGAGAGGCATTTACTACTTTATAGTTAACTGTAGACCGGAAAAAAAGAGTTAAAAATTTAAATTGCCCCCCGTATTTGAGTTATCCATTTACATTTGGGATGTTTCTGTTCATTTAAAGAAAAAATAATTTAAACAATGTTTAAAACAAAAATTTCAGATCTTTAAAAGCTCATTGGGGCATCCCGAAAAAACCAAAACATGGGACATCCAAAAGAGAAACCCCCCCCCCCCCCCCCCCCCCCCCCCCCCCCCCCCCCCCCCCCCCCCATTTTCCCTCCTGTTTCAGGATTTGGGGGTCAAATCAGCATCAGCATCTTTCAGCTGTATGTTGATTCTAGGCTAGATTAGCTCATCACCACGCCACGACTTTTCTGAGCGACCAGCTCCATACTCTCGTAAGTCACTGGCTCGAACCGCTTCCAATTCTCATGCACTCACGTCAACCACGAGAGTATTCGGGGTTAAGGAGAAAGCTGCTAACCCTTGACCAGGGAGACCCGCAAACGACATGCTAATGAATAAATGAACGTATAAGAAAGAGTGGCCAGTTTAAAAAAGGTAAAAACACATTTGCCTGACAAGTATTTAGTTCAGTTCTGTAGTGGCAGGAATGGAATTGTTAACTAATTCAGCTGGTGGTATGACTAATAATGTATTTAAAGATTGAGCACAACCCACAACTGGAAGCTGACGTCAGTACTGACATCAGGAAATACTGACGAGTTCAAACGAGAGCGAAACTCGAGTATAGTGCTTCCAAATTGACGTGGACAAGGCCTTAAGTTCGTGCCGAAACACGATCAGCTTTGCCAGTAGTGGGTTGTGCTCAATCTTTAAATCTCAAATCCCGAAACAACAAAATAAATCAATAATAATGTATTGTCATACTATACAGCAGAGGTCTGCCAGCAAATAGGCTAGCGTGCCTGCCTGTAGGCCCAGTGGTCACGTGTTCAAATCCCCATGAAGGCAGATTTGTTTAAAGATTACCCAGGCTTCCAGGTAAAGCCAGCCTGAAATGGGTACCAGAAAATGTAGTGGGAAGTAGAGGGGGTCAGTTTGATACTGACCACATTGGCCATCAAGTGCTGGTTGGGCTGTAATAATACTGGGTCACCATCATATACCTAATATGTCTTCAGGCATGGGAAAGGTCCTTTACTTTAATTACAGCTGATGGGTTGTCCCAACCCAGTAAAGTGTGTGCTTGATAACTTTAATAATATTCTGGGAAAGAGAGGTGGTTAGTATGGGAACTGGACACCTCACCTTATGATGTTGTGACCAGGTATATGTGAGGCCCTAACACTGGACACCAGTATCTGCTATGGGTGGGTTACTTACTTGTTTATGACTTAACTTGCCACTGCTCAGTTAACTGCAGATCCTTGGAGGTTAATATGGCAGAATGGTCAAGTCATTTCACTTGCGCTCTGAAGGTATGGGGTTCCTTTTAGGTCTGTGTTGTACAGATGACCTCTGGGGGTCATCACTGGAGCTACACAGTTTGTTCTTTGTCTTGACTGGTGGCTTACCATTTTGTTGAGAGAGGCTGAACCAGATAGAGTAAAATATGAGAAAATACAAACATTTAGTATGTGTAGCTCCTGCGAAAAGATGAGACACACTAAACACGGACACAGTGTACATACCTTACAATGGACTCCATAAAGGTGAATATAAATCACAGAGTGAAAGTCCCTAAAAAAATAGACAATAAAAAAATATATATATAATAATAAAATAATAAAATCAAAATAAGTATTCTAGGACACAACAAAAGACGTTTCAATTATATAAATCTTCATCAGGAATGGGAGTAAACATGGTTAAATGAAGTTGATCCTCTGACCTTTAACCTAGCAGGTCATTCTTTCACAGTGTTGTTTGTCTGGGTTACAGTCTCAGCTGAGTGTGCCTGGACTGCCCGGAGGCCTGCAGGGAGGCAGGAAGATGTCAGCCATGTCTGTCATGACAGAGGCCAGCAATGAGGATGCTGGCGAGGACAGCATGCTGGCCGATGTCGACGGTGAAACTAAAGATACTGCAGGTAAAGTTGATAAATCTCTGAGAATAGTTAGTTAGTCGCAGTTCCAACTTCATGGCAAAGGGTTGCCATTATGCTCCGTTCCTGTGCCAGTGAATATCACACAAAATGCTCCTCACTGCCTCATGTGACAAGTGGAACAGATAGGAGTCTTGATAAACCAACAGCCAGCACAGGTATGCTATGCATAATGCTGCTGCCAGAATGCCCACAGTAGTTACTCTAGCAGTCCACCGTTAGTTAAGTTAGTTGCAAACCTTTACAGGATGTTGCAGTCAACCCCAGCATATTTGGCTGTTTGTGAATTTTTGGCAAGTTTACGTTCAGTAGTTTGCCATTGCTTTCTGAACAACCAGTACTCATACCATTTTATAACAACAGGTTGGGGGTTAAAGCGGGGGGTTAACATCCCCACCTTTGTAAAAACCATTTTGTTACGAAACAGATACATGAGCCTCGAATTCGGACTGTCTTATTTGGACATCGACCTTGGAACATTAAAGGACTTGTGAGATTTGGAACATGGAATGTACGGACACTATATCGAGCTGGAGCGGCCGAAGAATTAACCCGGGAGCTGGTTGAGAGACGAATGGAGACGGATTGTATCTGCAGCAAAGAACCTCAATGGCTTGGAACGCTGAAGAAGAAGAAGAAGAAACGCTAGATGGTCTGCTGCCAAATCGCCCGCAGCTGTGTTTCAAATGCGGTATGTGGGAGTACAAATTGCATTTGTAACCCCATCACCACAGAGCTGGCTGTAAAACTGTCTGTTGCTTTGGACTTCCATCCATCCATCCATCCATCCATCCATCCATCCATCCATCCATCCATCCATCATGTGCCATGCTGGTAAGCATGGGCGGTCATGATTCGTCATCTCACTCGATCACCAGTCGTGGATCAGCTCAGAGTTCATGTCTCGACTATGCCACGTGGCCAAGCCATCCAGGTATTTACTTATCGGTCTTCCCCTTGTTCTCTTCCCCTCGATCTTGCCAGTTGTTACCAAGTTCTCCAATTTATTTCTTCTCATATGTCCAAAAAAATGTTGACTGTCTACGTCTAATCTCTCTAATCAATTTACAATTTTCATTTGTTTCTGGTAGGACTTGATCGTTGGGTTTTCTGTCTGTCCATGATATTCTTTGCATTCTCCTCAGAAACCACATTTCCACAGCCATAAGATATTTTTCAGCTTGACTTTTCAGCTTCCAGACTAACTACCACCAGTTGCCTGAAGAAGACTATCTAAACTTTTGCCAAAGTGATTCTATCTTGATCTGATCTCTACAAGACATCTAACATCTAATGTTACGGCTGTTCCTGTCAAAGTTGTACTGATTCACTTGTTTAAGAGTTGTATTGATTTTCTTGTATTTTACATAGAGGTGTTTCTTTCTTCTTGGAGACGACCATAATCTCTGTTTTCTTACAATTGAATTCTGACCCTAGTTGCTCACCGTGTGCAATAACCACATCGTTTTATTTTATGCAACAGCTGACAGACTTCCAGAAGAGAAAGGCAAGTTAATCAAACAGGAGTTCAGAGAAACCGGGGCTGTCAAAATAATGGTCTACCTTCGCTACCTGCATGCCTGCTCAGTCAGCTTGTGCTTACTGTCATTGTTTTTACAGGTAAGTTTCTGTGAGTTGCAGTTGTCGTGGTGTAGTCGTTAGCATGTCCTCTTATCAAGACAGTGGGATAATGGGGTGAATAAATGAACATTATTTTCAAAGGGTCACAAAATGGGTCTTATATTCAACCATTCCCACCCTACATAATTAATAATTATATATCCAGCATAATGCATTGTCCATACACACGCACGCATGCACACACACCCTATCAGCAATCCATCACCATCTATTCATCTATTCATCCATATAACCAACCATCCATTTAACCTCCTATCGTTCCACCCATGCATCCATTCAACCTTCCATCCTTCCACAAATCCATCCATTCAGCTAACAATTCACCTATCCACCTGTCTATTCATCTTTTCTTGGATCCATCCATCCAACCACCTATCCAGCCACCTATCCATCCAACAACACATTCATCCAATCAACAATCTCCACCATCCACCAACTCCATCCATCCATTATTCAAATGAAAAGAGAACAAGTACACGAGACAAGTCTGGTATGGTATCATGGCAAGCTTGCATGTCAGGACATGAATTAATACACAACATCAGAGTGTTAGGGGGTTGCAGCAACCAAATTAATACACAACATCAGAGTGTTAGGGGGTTACAGCAACCAAATTAATACACAACATCAGAGTGTTAGGGGGTTGCAGCAACCAAATTAATACACAACATCAGAGTGTTAGGGGGGGGGGGGGGGGGTTGCAGCAACCTAGTGGCTAGTCGTAATGTGTTTGAATCCTTATCAAGGCAGATATTAAATATTAACCTAGGCTCTCAGGCTGACCCAGCCTAAAATAGGCACCAGGACATGTCCTGGCAAGTAAAGGCAGCTGGCCTGATATTGATCACATCACCCATGAGCTAGCACCATATACCAAACACCCCTCGGGGCATGTATGAAGGTACTTAACTTCACTTCAGTTCAGATCACTTCATTTCACTTCACTTCACTTCACTTTATCTTACTTTAATTTACTTTACTTTCAGTCATTAGTCATGGTTCCAACTTCACGGCAAAGGGTCACCCTCATAATGCTCTGTTCCTATGCCAGTGAATATCACACAAAATGCTCTTACTTCACTTCACTTCACTTCACTTCACTTAGAAAGAGGAGAGTTGTGAAGTGAAGTGACCACCCCAGTCTGTTGAAGGACATTTATATAATATCCGTAAGGCAAACAAGGAATAGTAACACCGCGACCTAGCATTGGCAGCCTGTGTTACTGGGGTCCATAAGGGAATTAAAGAATAGTAACACTGTAACCTAGCATTGGCAGCCTGTGTTACTGGGGTCCATAAGGGAATGCAAGGAATAGTAACACTGCGACCTAGCATTGGCAGCCTGTGTTACTGGGGTCCATAAGGGAATTAAAGAATAGTAACACTGTAACCTAGCATTGGCAGCCTGTGTTACTGGGGTCCATAAGGGGAGCAAGGAATAGTAACACTGTAACCTAGCATTGGCAGCCTGTGTTACTGGGGTCCATAAGGGGAGCAAGGAATAGTAACACTGTAACCTAGCATTGGCAGCCTGTGTTACTGGGGTCCATAAGGGGAGCAAGGAATAGTAACACTGTAACCTAGCATTGGCAGCCTGTGTTACTGGGGTCCATAAGGGGAGCACTAGTGAACCCGGGGAGGC
>JACEFZ010025224.1:0-60569 GCA_014155875.1 Cepaea nemoralis | reverse complement strand
CCGGGAATTCCGGAAACCTTTGCATTTGGGGTTTTGCCGGGGGAAATTTCAGGGGAAACTCTTGTCCCTTTAATAGTCCGGGGAATCATCCCGGGAAACCCCCTTTGAATACCTTGGTAATATGTCCAGGGAATTGGGTCATCGGGCTGGTTAAATTTTTTTAAGATTTCCAGGGTTTGGGCACCGGGAAAACCGGTTGTCTTTAAACCGGGGGAAGGGGGGTCCCGGAAACTCGTTAAATTTTTGGAAAGTTTCCCAAACACCCGGAAACCGGACTTTCCCTTTGTAAGTATGTCCGGGGACATCGGGGTCCCCTGGAAACTGCTGTTGACATATTTGGTAAGTATGTCCAGACATGGGGACACTGGAAACTGCTGTTGAATACCTTGGTAAGTATGTCCAGGACATCGGGTCACCTGGAAACTGCGTTGACTTACTTGGTAAGTATGTCCGGGGACATTGGGATCATTTGGAAACTGCGTTACTTATTTGGTAAGTATTCCAGGGACATTGGGATCCCCTGGAAACTGCTGTTGAATTTTGGTAAGTATTCCGGGGACTTTGGGTCACCTGGAAACTGCTGTTGAATCCTTGGTAAGTATCCAGGGACTTTGGGACACCTGGAAAAATTGTTGGGAGGGTTTTTTGGTATTGGGTTTTAGGGACATGGGACCCTGGAAATGCTGTTGACATACTTGGTAATTTTTTGGGGGGGGGTCCCGAAACTGCTGTTGACTTATTTGGTAAGTATTCCGGGACATGGGTCATGGAAACTTTTTTAAATTTGGTAATATGTCCGGGGAAATGGGGTCCCCTGGAAACTGCTGTTGACATATTTTGGTAAGTATGTCCAGGGACATGGGCCCGGAAATTTTAAATTTGGTAAGTATTCCAGGGACATGGGAACTGGAAACTGTGTTGACTATTGGTAAGTATGTCCAGGGACATTGGGTCCCTGGAAATGCTGTGACATACTTGGTAAGTATGCCCAGGGACATGGTCCCGGAAACTGCTGTTGACTATTTGGTAAGTATGTCCAGGGCCCCAAAGGGGGTTTTTTTGGGGGGGGGGTTTTTTTTTTTTTGGGGGGGGGGCCCCAAAAGGTTTGTTTTTTTTTGGGGGGCGGGGGTTAAAAGGTTTGTTTTTTGTTTGGGGGGCAGGGTTAAAAGGGTTTGTTTTTTTTGGGGGGCAGGGCCCCAAAAGGGCCCCTTTTTTTTTTTGGGGGGAAACCCGGGGGTTTTTTGGGAATTTAAAAGGGGACTTGGAAAAATGTTTGACATCCTTGGTAAGTTTTCCCGGGACATTGGGTCACCGGGAAACTGCTGTTGACATATTGGTAAGTATTCCGGGGACATGGGGTCACCTGGAAACTGCTGTTGACTTTTTTGGTAAGTATGTCCAGGGACATTGGGATCACCTGGAAACTGCTGTTGACATACTTGGTAAGTATGTCCAGGGACTTTGGGGGTCACTGGAAACTGCTGTTGACATACCTTGGTAAGTATGTCCAGGGACATGGGATCACCTGGAAACTTGTTGACATACCTTGGTAATTGAAAAGGGGGGCCCTGGAAACTGCTGTTGACAAAATTGGTAAGTATGTCCAGGGACATGGGGTCATGGAAACTGCTGTTGAATACTTGGTAAGTATGTCCGGGACTTTGGGGTCACCTGGAAACTGCTTTTTTTGGAATAGCCAGGGACAGGGGGGACCGGGAAACTTTTGTATTGGGAAGACCCGGGCCGGGGGGAGGGAAACCTGTTAATTCGGAATTGTCCGGAATTGGGTCCCGGAAAGTTTGTCCGGAAAATTTTCCGGGCAGGGGGGACCGGGAAACTCTGTTAATTCGGAAAATTTTCCGGGCAGGGGACCCTGGAAACTTTTTAATTTCCGGAATTCCCCCGGGAATTGGGTCCCCTAAATGCGGCCCCTTGGAATTGTCCAACTGGGTACCAAAAACTCGGAAAACCTGGAATTGTAACTTGGGGATATGAAAGCTTTGAATCCCTTTGGAATTGTGGGACTTTACCGGGAAACCGGGGGCCTTGGAATTGTAAATTTGGGGTACCAAAAACCTTTTGAATATTTTGGAAGTTGTCCGGGAAATTTGGGACCAAAACCGGGACTTTTTTAAATTTCCGGGAAGGGTCCCGGAAATCGGAAAACCTGGAATTGTGGGACATTGGGTAGGGAAAGCTTTGAATCCCTTGGAATTGTGGGACATCGGGGGGAAAGCTTTGAATACTGGAAGTTGTCCGGGAATTGGGACACCTAAAAACTGCTGTTGTCCCTTTGTAGTGGGGGCAGGGTACCTGGAAACTGCTGTTGACATACGGTAAGTATGTCCAGGGACATGGGTCACCTGGAAACTGCTGTTGACAAAATTGGTAAGTATGTCCAGGGACATTGGGTCACCTGGAAACTGCTGTTGACATACCTTGGTAATTTTCCGGGACTTTGGGTCCCCTGGAAAACTGCTGTTACATATTGGTAAGTATGTCCAGGGACATTGGGATCACCTGGAAACTGCTGTTGACATATTGGTAAGTATGTCCGGGACTTTGGGTCACCGGGAAAACTGCTGTTGACATCCCTTGGTAAGTATGTCCAGGACATGGGTCACCTGGAAACTGTTGACATCCCTTTGGTAAGTATGTCCAGGGACATGGGTCACCTGGAAACTGCTGTTGACATCCTTGGTAAGTATGTCCGGGACATGGGGTCCCCTGGAAACTGCTGTTGACATATTGGTAAGTATGTCCGGGTTGGGATCACCTGGAAACTGCTGTTAAATATTTTGGTAAGTATGTCCAGGGACAGGGGTCACCTGGAAACTGCTGTTGACATCCCTTGGTAAGTTTTCCCAAAGGACATCGGGGTCACCTGGAAACTGCTTTTGACATATTGTAAGTATGTCCAGGGACTTTGGGTCACCTGGAAACTCTGTTGACATACCTTGGTAAGTATGTCCAGGGACATCGGGGTCACCTGGAAACTGCTGTTGAATATTTGGTAAGTATGTCCAGGGACATTGGGTCACCTGGAAACTGCTGTTGACAAAACTTGGTAAGTATGTCCAGGGACTTTGGGTCACCTGGAAACTGCTGTTGACATACTTGGTATTTATGTCCAGGACATCGGGGTCACCTGAAAACTGCTGTTGACATATCTTGGTAAGTATGTCCGGGGACATGGGTCACCGGGAAACTGCTGTTGACATACTTGGTAAGTATGTCCAGGGACATGGGGGCACCGGGAAAACTGCTGTTGACTATCTTGGTAAGTATGTCCAGGGACATTGGGTCACCTGGAAACTGCGTTGACATATTTTTTTTGGGAAGGGGCCCAAAACTGCTGTTGACAAAACTTGGTAAGTATGCCCAGGGACTTTGGGTCACTGGAAACTGCTGTTGACATACCTTGGTAAGTATGTCCGGGGACATCGGGTCACCTGGAAACTGCTGTTGACATACCTTGGTAAGTATGTCCAGGGACTTTGGGTCCCCGGGAAAACTGCTGTTGACTTATCTTGGTAAGTTTTTCCAGGGACATGGGTCACCTGGAAACTGCTGTTGACATCCCTTGTAAGTATGTCCAGGGACATCGGGGTCACCTGGAAACTGCTGTTTTTTTATTTTGGTAAGTATTCCAGGGACATGGGGTCCCCTGGAAACTGCTGTTAAATTTACTTGGTAAGTATGGGGACATGGGTCACCTGGAAACTGCTGTTGACATACCTTGGTAAGTATGCCCAAAGACTTTGGGTCACCTGGAAACTGCTTTTTCTTGGTAAGTATCCAGGGACTTGGGTCACTTGGAAACTGCTGTTAATTTTTTTTTAAGTATGTCCAGGGACAGGGGGTCACCTGGAAACTGCTGTTAAATATTGGTAAGTATCCAGAACTTTGGGTCACCTGGAAACTGCTGTTAAATACCTTGGTAAGTAGGTCCAGGGACATTGGGTCACCTGGAAACTGTTTTTGACTACTGGTAAGTATTCCAGGGACTTTGGGGTCCCTGGAAACTGCTGTTGACTACCTTGGTAAGTATGCCAGGGACATTGGGTTCCCGGAAACTGCTGTTACTTATTTGGGTAAGTATGCCGGGACATGGGTCACCTGGAAACTGCTGTTGACATATTTGGTAAGTATGTCCGGGGACATGGGTCACCTGGAAACTGCTGTTGACATCCCTTGGTAAGTAGTCCAGGGACAGGGGGGGTCACCTAAAAACTGTTTTGACTATTGGTAAGTATGTCCAGGGACATGGGGTCCCTGGAAACTGCTGTTGACATACCTTGGTAAGTATGTCCAGGGACTTTGGGGGTCCCGGAAACTGCTGTGACATATCTTGGTAAGTATGTCCGGGACATGGTTCCCCTGGAAACTGCTGTTGACATACCTTGGTAAGTATGTCCGGGGACTTTGGGCACCTGGAAACTGCTGTTGACATCCCTTGGTAAGTATGTCCAGGGACAGGGGGTCCCGGGAAACTGCTTTGACATACCTTAAATTTTAAGGGACACGGGGAGGGGTTTTTTTAAAGGGAAGGGGGGCGGGGCCCGGCCCCTTTGAAATTTTGTAAGACCCGGGACGGGGGCCAAATCTTAAATATTTTTTTAACGGGGTTTGGGAAATTGAAAAGGAAATTTAACCCCCCCGGGGAAATTGAAAAGGAAAGGGGGGGGGGCCCCCCCGGGTTGTTATTTTTTTTTTAACTTTTGGAAATTTTTAAAAGAAGGGGGGGGGGCCCCCCCGGGAAATTGTTATTTGGTTTTTTTTTCCCCCCCCGGGAAATTTTTAATCCGGAATTGGGGGGGGGAAAAATTGTTGACTTATTTTGTAAGTATGTCCAGGGACATTGGGATCCCGGAAACTGCTGTTGACATATTTGGTAAGTATGTCCCGGGACATCGGGGTCACCTGGAAACTGCTGTTGACATACCTTGGTAAGTATGTCCAGGGACATCGGGGTCACCTGGAAACTGCTGTTGACATATCTTGGTAAGTATGTCCAGGGACATTGGGGTCACCTGGAAACTGCTGTTGACATACCTTGGTAAGTATGTCCAGGGACATCTTGGTCACCTGGAAACTGCTGTTGACATATCTTAGTAAGTATGTCCAGGGACATTGGGATCACCTGGAAACTGTTTACTTGGTAAGTATGTCCAGGGACATTGGGGTCACCTGGAAACTGCTGTTGACATACCTTGGTAAGTATGTCCAGGGACATGGGATCACCTGGAAACTGCTGTTGACATATCTTGGTAAGTATGTCCAGGGACATTGGGATCACCTGGAAACTGCTGTTGACATATCTTGGTAAGTATGTCCAGGGACATGGGATCACCTGGAAACTGCTGTTGACATACTTGGTAAGTATGTCCAGGACATTGGGATCACCTGGAAACTGCTGTTGACATACCTTGGTAAGTATGTCCAGGGACATGGGTCACCTGGAAACTGCTGTTGACTATCTTGGTAAGTTGTCCAGGGACATTGGGATCACCTGGAAACTGCTGTTGACATACCTTGTAAGATTCCAGGGACATTGGGACACCTGGAAACTGCTGTTGTGACCTTGGTAAGTATGTCCAGGGACATTGGGACCTGGAAACTGCTGTTGACATACCTTGTAAGTATGTCCAGGGACATTGGGATCACCTGGAAACTGCTGTTGACATACCTTGGTAAGTATGTCCAGGGACATTGGGATCACCTGGAAACTGCTGTTGACATATCTGGTAAGTATGTCCAGGGACATTGGGATCACCTGGAAACTGCTGTTGACATACCTTGGTAAGTATGTCCAGGGACATTGGGATCACCTGGAAACTGCTGTTGACATACCTTGGTAAGTATGTCCAGGGACATCGGGGTCACCTGGAAACTGCTGTTGACATATCTTGGTAAGTATGTCCAGGGACATTGGGATCACCTGGAAACTGCTGTTGACATACCTTGGTAAGTATGTCCAGGGACATTGGGATCACCTGGAAACTGCTGTTGACATACCTTGGTAAGTATATCCAGGGACATCGGGGTCACCTGGAAATTGTTGATTCTTGGTAAGTATGTCCAGGACATAGGTCACCTGGAAACTGCTGTTGACATATCCTTGGTAAGTATGTCCAGGGACATGGGATCACCTGGAAACTGCTGTTGACATACCTTGGTAAGTATGTCCAGGGACATCGGGGTCACCTGGAAACTGCTGTTGACATACTTGGTAAGTATGTCCAGGGACATGGGTCACCTGGAAACTGCTGTTGACATACCTTGGTAAGTATGTCCAGGGACATGGGTCACCTGGAAACTGCTGTTGACATATGGTAAGTATGTCCAGGGACATGGGTCACCTGAAACTGCTGTTGACATACTTGGTAAGTATGTCCAGGGACATCGGGGTCACCTGAAACTTGTTAATACCTTGGTAAGTATGTCCGGGACATCGGGGTCACCTGGAAACTGCTGTTGACACCGGGTAGTATTCCAGGGACATGGGTCACCTGGAAACTGCTGTTGACTATTGGTAAGTATGCCAGGACATCGGGATCACCTGGAAACTGCTGTTGACTATCTTGGTAAGTATGTCCAGGACATGGGTCACCTGGAAACTGCTGTTGACATATCTTGGTAAGTATGTCCAGGACATTGGGATCACCTGGAAACTGCTGTTGACATACTTGGTAAGTATGTCCAGGGACATTGGTCACCTGGAAACTGCTGTTGACATATCTGGTAAGTATTCCAGGACATTGGGATCACCTGGAAACTGCTGTTGACATACTTGGTAAGTATTCCAGGGACATGGGTCCCGGAATACTGTTGACATATCTGGTAAGTATGTCCAGGACATGGGATCACCTGGAAACTGCTGTTGACATACTTGGTAATTGTCCAGGGACATTGGGATCACCTGGAAACTGCTGTTGACATATCTTGGTAATTTCCGGGACATGGGTCACTTGGAAACTGCTGTTGACATACCTGGTAAGTATGTCCAGGACATGGGATCACCTGGAAACTGCTGTTGACATCTTGGTAAGTATGTCCAGGGACATGGGTCACCTGGAAACTGCTGTTGACTTATCTTGGTAAGTATGTCCGGACATGGGATCACCTGGAAACTGCTGTTGACATACTTGGTAAGTATGTCCAGGGACATCGGGGTCATGGAAACTGCTGTTGACATACCTTGGTAAGTATGTCCAGGGACATCGGGGTCACCTGAAACTGCTGTTGATACTGGTAAGTATGTCCAGGGACATCGGGGTCACCTGGAAACTGCTGTTGATTATCTTGGTAAGTATGTCCAGGACATTGGGTCACCGGAACTGCTGTTGACATACCTGGTAATGTCCAGGACATCGGGGTCACCTGGAAACTGCTGTTGACATACTTGGTAAGTATGTCCAGGACATGGGTCACTGGAAACTGCTGTTGACATACTTGGTAAGTATGTCCAGGGACATCGGGTCACCTGGAAACTGCTGTTGACATACCTGGAAGTATGTTCAGGGACATCGGGGTCACCTGGAAACTGCTGTTGACATACCTTGGTAAGTATGTCCAGGGACATTGGGTTCACCTGGAAACTGCTGTTGACATATCTTGGTAAGTATGTCCAGGGACATTGGGATCACCTGGAAACTGCTGTTGACATACCTTGGTAAGTATGTCCAGGGACATTGGTCACCTGGAAACTGCTGTTGACATATCTGGAAGTATGTCCAGGGAATTGGATCACCTGGAAACTGCTGTTGACATACCTTGGTAAGTATGTCCAGGGACATCGGGTCACCTGGAAACTGCTGTTGACATATTGGTAAGTATGTCCAGGGACATTGGGTCACCGGAAACTGCTGTTGACATACTTGGTAAGTATGTCCAGGGACTGGGCACCTGGAAACTGCTGTTGACATACCTTGGTAAGTATGTCCAGGGACATTGGACCTGGAAACGCTGTTGACATACCTTGGTAAGTATGTCCAGGGCATCGGGGTCACCTGGAAACTGCTGTTGACATACCTTGGTAAGTATGTCCAGGGACATCGGGGTCACCTGGAAACTGCTTTGACATACTTGGTAAGTATTGGACATGGGTCACCTGGAAACTGCTGTTGACATACTTGGTAATATGTCCAGGGACATCGGGTCACCTGGAAACTGCTGTTGACTACTTGGTAAGTATGTCCAGGGACATCGGGTCACCGGAAACTGCTGTTGACTATCTTGGTAAGTATGTCCAGGGACATCGGGGTCACCTGGAAACTTGTTGACATACCTTGGTAAGTATGTCAGGGGGGGTCACCGGAAACTGCTGTTGACATACTTGGTAAGTAGCCAGGGACATGGGTCACCTGGAAACTGCTGTTGACATACCTTGGTAAGTATGTCCAGGGACATGGGTCACCTGGAAACTGCTGTTGACATATTGAAGATGTCCAGGGAATGGTCACCTGGAAACTGTGTCCTTGGTAAGTATGTCCAGGGACATCGGGCCCGGAAACTGCTGTTGACTTTTTAATATGTCCAGGGAAGGGTCACCTGGAAACTGCTGTTGACATACTTGGTAAGTATGTCCAGGACATTGGGGTACCTCGGAAACTGCTGTTGACATCCTTGGTAAGTATGTCCAGGGACATGGTAAATTGGACGTTGTTATTTGTGGTAAGTATGTCCAGGGACATGGGTCACCTGGAAACTGCTGTTGACATACCTTGGTAAGTATGTCCGACATATGGGTCACCTGGAAACTGCTGTTGACATACCTGGAATATGCCGGGACATCGGGGTCACCTGGAAACTGCTGTTGACATACTTGGTAACTATTCGGGACATCGGGTACCTGGAAAGCTGTTGATACCTTGGAATTGTTGCAGGCTTGGGGACCTGGAAACTGCTGTTGACACCTTGGAAGTTTGCAGGACATGGTCCTGGAAACTGCTGTTGACATACCTTGGTAAGTATGTCCAGGGACATCGGGGTCCCTGGAAACTGCTGTTGACATACCTTGGTAAGTATGTCAGGACATGGGAAACCTGGAAACTCTTTGGATACCTTGGTAAGTATTCCAGGGACATCGGGTCACCTGGAAACTGGGTTGACATACTTGGTAGTTGTCCAGGGAATGGGGTCACCTGGAAACGGTTGACATACTGGTAAATATCCGGGAATGGGTCACCTGGAAACTGCTGTTGACATACTTTGTAAGTATGTCCAGGGACATTGGGTCCCGGAAACTGCTGTTGACATATTGGTAAGTATGCCATGGTGGTATCCGGACATGGTGCCTGGTAACGTGTAATATGTAGTACGGGATCGGTCACCTGAAACTGCTGTTGACATACCTTGGTAAGTATGTCCAGGGACATTGGGTCACCTGGAAACTGCTGTTGACATACCTTGGTAAGTTGTCCAGGGACATCGGGTCACCTGGAAACTGCTGTTGACATATCTTGGTAAGTATGTCCAGGGACATGGGGTCCCTGGAAACTGTGTTGACATACTTGGTAAGTATGCCAGGGACATCGGGTCACCTGGAAACTGCTGTTGACATACCTTGGTAAGTATGTCCAGGGACATCGGGTCACCTGGAAACTGCTGTTGACATACCTTGGTAAGTATGTCCAGGGAGGGTCACCTGGAAACTGTTGTAATATTAAGTATGTCCAGGGACATTGGGATCACCTGGAAACTGCTGTTTTAAGTATGTCCAGGGACATGGGTCACCGGAAACTGCTGTTGTATCTTGGTAAGTATGTCCAGGGACATTGGGGTACCTGGAAACTGCTGTTGACATATCTTGGTAAGTATGTCCAGGGACATCGGGCACCTGGAAACTGCTGTTGACTACTTGGTAAGTATGTCCAGGGACATGGGTCACCTGGAAACTGCTGTTGACTACTTGGTAAGTATGTCCAGGGACATGGGTCACCTGGAAACTGCTGTTGACATACCTTGGTAATATGTCCAGGGACATCGGGTCACTGGAAACTGCTGTTGACATCCTTGGTAAGTATGTCCAGGGACATCGGGGTCACCTGGAAATGCTGTTGACATACCTTGGTAAGTATGTCCAGGGACATCGGGACACCTGGAAACTGCTGTTGACATACTTGGTAAGTATGTCCAGGGACATGGGGTCACCTGGAAATGCTGTTGAATATCTTGGTAAGTATGTCCGGGCATCGGGTCACCTGGAAACTGCGTTGAATCCTTGGTAAGTATGTCCAGGGCATGGGTCACCTGGAAACTGCTGTTGACATATCTTGGTAAGTCCAGGGACATCGGGGTCACCTGGAAACTGCTGTTGACATACTTGGTAAGTATGTCCGGGACATGGGTCACCTGGAAACTGCTGTTGACATACTTGTAAGTATGTCCAGGGACATGGGATCACCTGGAAACTGCTGTTGACATACCTTGGTAAGTATGTCCAGGCATCGGGTCACCTGGAAACTGCTGTTGACATCTTGGTAAGTATGTCCAGGGACATGGGCCAAACTGCTGTTGACAAATGTAAGTATTCCAGGGACATCGGCCGGAAACCTGTTGACATCCTGGTAATATGTCCAGGGATCGGGTCACCTGGAAACTCTGGTAATTGTAAGTCAGGGAATTGGGTCACTGGAAACTGCTTGACATATCTGGTAAGATCCGGAATCACCTGGAAACTTGTCCTGAAATTGGTATATGTCCTGGAATGGTCACCGGGACTCGGTCACTGGAAATGTGTCAGGGAATTGTGAACTTGGATGCCGGAAATTGTACCTGGAATTTTTCACTGGAACGGTCACTGGAAATGCGTTCATGGAAGTATGAACTCGGGAATTCCGGGTACTGGTCAGGAATGCTGTTGACATACCTGGTAAGTATGTCCAGGACATTGGGTCACCGGAAACTGCTGTTGACATACCTTGGTAAGTATGTCCAGGGACATGGGGTCACCGGAAACTGCTGTTGACATACTTGGTAAGTATGTCCAGGACTTTGGGTCACCTGGAAACTGCTGTTGACTACCTTGGTAAGTATGTCCAGGGACATGGGTCACCTGGAAACTGCTGTTGACATACCTGGTAAGTATGTCCAGGGACATGGGTCACCTGGAAACTGCTGTTGACATACCTTGGTAAGTTGTCCAGGGACATGGGTCACCTGGAAACTTGGTTGACTACCTTGGTAAGTATTCCAGGGACATCGGGGTCACCTGGAAACTGCTGTTGACATATTTGGTAAGTATGTCGGTGGGTCACCTGGAAACTGCTGGACATCTTGTAATTGGGACATGGACTGGAAACTGCTGTTGATACTTGGTAAGTATGTAGGGACATGGGTCCGGAAACTGCTGTTGACATACCTTGGTAAGTACAGGGACATCGGGGTCACCTGGAAACTGCTGTTGACTACTTGGTAAGTATGTCCAGGGACATGGGTCCCTGGAAACTGCTGTTGACTACTTGGTAAGTATGTCCGGGACATCGGGTACCTGGAAACTGCTGTTGACATACCTTGTAAGTATGTCCAGGGTCGGGACTGGAAACTGGCTTTGACATACCTTGTAGTATTCGGCATTGGTACCTGAATGCTGTTGAATTTGTAATGGATGGGTCACCTGAACTGTGGACTCCCTTGGAAGTATTGCCGGGTCAGATGCCAGGGACATCGGGTTACTCGGAAATGTCAGGTTTACCTGGAAGTATGTCCAGGGACATTGGGTACTGGAAAGCTGTTGACATACATTGGTAAGTATGTCCAGGACATCGGGTCCCTGGAAACTGCTGTTGACATACCTTGGTAAGTATGTTCAACATCGGGGTCACCTGGAAACTGCTGTTGACATACCTTGGTAAGTATGTCCGGGACATTGGGGTCACCTGGAAACTGCTTTGACATACTTGGTAATATCCAGACATGGTCACCTGGAAACGCTGTTGACATCCTTGGTAAGTATGCGGACTTGGTCCCTGGAAACTGCTGTTGACATCTTGGTAACGTGGGATCCTGGAAACTGCTGTTGACATTCTTGGTAAGTATGTCCAGGGACATCGTGGTCACCTGGAAACTGCTGTTGACATATTGGAGTATGTCCAGGGACATTGGGTCACCTGGAAACTGCTGTTACATACTTGGTAAGTATGCCAGGGACACTGGGTCACCTGGAAACTGCTGTTGACACTTGTAAGTATGTCCGGACATGGGTCACCTGGAAACTGCTGTTAGAATTGGTAAGTATGTCCAGGGACATGGGTCACCTGGAAACTGCTGTTGACATACCTTGGTAAGTATGTGGACATCTGGGTCACCTGAAAGCTGTTGAATCCTTGGTAAGTATTCCAGGGACATCGGGGTCACCTGGAAACTGCTGTTGACATCTTGGAAATGTCCAGGGACATCGGGGTCACTTGGAAACTGCTGTTGATTACTTGGTAAGTATGTCCGGGACATGGGGTCACCTGGAAACTGCTGTTGACATCCTTGGTAATTGTCCAGGGACATTGGGATCACCTGGAAACTGCTGTTGACTATGGTAAGTTGCCATGACATCGGGTCCTGAAGACTGTTGACTACCTTGGTAAGTATGTCCAGGGACATGGGGTCACCTGGAAACTGCTGTTGACATACTGTAAGTATGTCAAGACATGGGTCAGGAAACTGCTGTTGACATCCTGGTAACTTGTTAGGGACATGGAGTCACCTGAAACCTGTTGACATCCCTGGAATGTTTGCAGGAATGC
Source organism: Cepaea nemoralis (assembly GCA_014155875.1). NCBI lineage: Eukaryota > Metazoa > Mollusca > Gastropoda > Stylommatophora > Helicidae > Cepaea > Cepaea nemoralis. The sequence continues at coordinate 47,826 of JACEFZ010025224.1, read as the reverse complement.
CGGAAATGCTGTTGACATATTGTAAGTATGTCCAGGGACATCGGGGTCACCTGGAAACTGCTGTTGACATACCTTGGTAAGATGTCCGGGAAGTCGGGAAGGGCACCTGAAATCTGTTGACATATTGGAAGTATGTGGGACATTGGGATCACCTGGAAACTGCTGTTGACATACCTTGGTAAGTATGTCCGGGGACATTGGGATCACCTGGAAACTGCTGTTGACATATCTTGTAAGTATGTCCAGGGACTTTGGGGATCACCTGGAAACTGCTGTTGACATATTGTAAGTTTTTCCCAGGGACATGGGTCACCGGAAACTGCTGTTGACATACTTGGTAATATGTCCAGGGACATTGGGTCACCTGGAAACTTGTTGAATACCTTGGTAAGTATTCCAGGGACATGGGTCACCTGGAAACTGCTGTTGACATACCTGGTAAGTATTCCAGGACATGGATCACCTGGAATGCTGTTGACTATCTTGGTAAGTATGTCCAGGGAACATTGGGATCACCTGGAAACTGCTGTTGACATACCTTGGTAAGTATGTCCAGGGACATCTGGGTCACCTGGAAACTGCTGTTGACATATCTTGGTAAGTATGTCCAGGGACATTGGGATCACCTGGAAACTGCTGTTGACATATCTTGGTAAGTATGTCCAGGGACATCGGGGTCACCTGGAAACTGCTGTTGACATATCTTGGTAAGTATGTCCATGGACATCGGTGTCACCTGGAAACTGCTGTTGACATACCTTGGTAAGTATGTCCAGGGACATCGGGGTCACCTGGAAACTGCTGTTGACATACCTTGGTAAGTATGTCCAGGGACATCGGGGTCACCTGGAAACTGCTGTGACATATCTTGGTAAGTATGTCCAGGACATCGGGGATCACCTGGAAACTGCTGTTGACATACTTGGTAAGTATGTCCAGGGACATTGGGATCACCTGGAAACTGCTGTTGACATATCTTGGTAAGTATGTCCAGGGACATTGGGATCACTGGAAACTGCTGTTGACATACTTGGTAAGGTATGTCCAGGGACATTGGAGCACCTTGGAAACTGCTGTTGACATACCTTGGTAAGTATGTCCAAGGACATCTGGGATCACCTGGAAACTGCTGTTGACATACCTTGTAAGTATGTCCGAGGGACATCGGGGTCACCTGGAAACTGCTGTTGACATATCTTGGTAAGTATTCCAGGGACATGGGATCACTGGAAAACTGCTGTTGAAATACCTTGGTAAGTATGTCCAGGGACATCTGGGTCACCTGAAACTGCATGTTGACATACCTTGGTAAGTATGTCCAGGGACTAGTGGATCACGTGGAAACTGCTGTTGACATACCTTGGTAAGTATTTCCAGGGACATTGGGATCACCTGGAAACGTGCTGTTGGACATACCTTGGTAAGTATGTCCAGGGACATCGGGGTCACCTGGAAACTGCTGTTACTTATCTTGGTAAGTATTTCCAGGGACATCGGGTCACCTGGAAACTGCTGTTGACATACCTTGGTAAGTATGTCTCAGGGACATCGGGTCACCTGGAAACTGCTGTTGAATTACTCTTGGTAAGTATTCCAGGGCCATTGGGGTCACCTGGAAACTGCTGTTGACATACCTTAGGTAAGTATGTCAGAGGACATCGGGGTCACCTGGCAACTGCTGCTTGACATTATCTTGGTAAGTATGTCCAGGGACATTGGGAGTCACCTGGAAACTGCTGTTGACTATCTTGGTAAGTATGTCCAGGGACATAGGGATCACCTGGAAACTGCTGTTGACATACCTTGGTAAGTATGTCCATTGAACCTCGGGGTCAACCTGGAAACTGCTGTTGACTATACCTTGGTAAGTATGTCCAGGGACATCGGGTCACCTGAAACTGCTGTTGACATTACCTTGGTAAGTATGTCCAGATCAATTGGATCACCTGGAAACTGCTGTTGACTATCCTTGGTAAGTAGGTCAGGGACATCGTGGGTCACCTGGAAACTGCTGTTGACTATACCTTGGTAAGTATGTCACGGGACAATCGGGGTCACTGGAAACTGCTGTTGACTTATCTTGGTAAGTATGTCCAGGGACATGGGGATCACTGGAAACTGCTGTTGACATACCTTGGTAAGTATGTCCAGGACATCGGGGATCACCTGAAACTTGCTTGTTGACATACCTTGGTAAGTATGTCCAGGGACAGTCGGGGTCACCTAGGAAACTGCTGTTGACTTATCTTTGTAAGTATATCAGGGACATCGGGTCACCTGGAAACTGCTGTTGACGTCTACATTGGTAAGTATGTCCAGGACATCGGGGTCACCTGGAAACTGCTGTTGACATATCCTTGGTAAGGTATGTCCAGGGGACATCGGGGTCACCTGGAAACTGCTGTTGGACATACCTTGGTAAGTATGTCCAGGGACATCGGGGTCACCTGGAAACTGCTTGTTGACAGTATCTTGGTAAGTATGTCCAGGGACATGGGATCACTTGGAAACTGCTGTTGACATACCTTGTAAGTATGTCCAGGGGACATTGGGATCACCTGGAAACTGCTGTTGACATACCTTGGTAAGTATGTCCAGGGTACATTGGGGATCACCTGGAAAACTGCTGTTGACATACCTTGGTAAGTATGTCCAGGGACATTGGGATCACCTGGAAACTGCTGTTGACATATCTTGGTAAGTATGTCCAGGTACATTGGGATCACCTGGAAACTGCTGTTGACATACCTTGGTAAGTATGTCCAGGGACATTGGGGTCACCTGGAAACTGCTGTTGACATATCTTGGTAAGTATGTCCAGGGACATCGGGTCACCTGGAAACTGCTGTTGACATTATCTTGGTAAGTAGTCCAGGGACATCGTGGGTCACCTGGAAACTGCTGTTGACATACCTTGGTAAGTAGTCAGGGACATTGGGATCACTGGAAACTGCTGTGGACATACCTTGGTAAGTATGATCCAGGGACATCGGGGTCAATGGAATTGCATGACATACCTTGGTAACTATGTTGGACTCGGGGTCACCTGACAAGGCTTTGAGATCACTTGGTAAGTATTCAGGTATCATACCTGGAATTGTTACATACTTGGAATGCCGGACATGGGTCACCTGGAAACTGCTGTTACGTACTTGGTAAGTATACGGGACATCGGGTCACGAAACCTGTTGACATTGATGTAAGAATGTCCATGGACATGGGTCGGAATATGCTTGACATACCTGGTAAGTAATGTCTGGACATCTGGGTCACCTGGAAACTGCTGTTGACACCTGTAAGTATGTCCAGGGACATCGGGGTACCTGAAACTGCTTTGGTATCCTGAAGTATCCAGATACATTGGGATCACCTGGAAACTGCTGTTGACATACCTTGGAAGTGTCCAGGGTATCTGTGTCCTGGCAAGGCTTGGATCCTGGAAGTGTGTCCGGAATTGGTCACCTGGAACTGTTGAAAATCTGGAAATGCTGTTACATATTGGTAAGTATGTCGGGTGACATAGTCGGAATCGGGGAATAGCTTGGTAAGAAATCCGGTAAGGTCACTGAAATGGTTGACATACCTTGGTAAGTATGTCCAGGGACATGATCACCGGGAAAACGTTTGACATACCTGGTAATATGTCCAGGACATGGGTCACCTGGAAACTGCTGTTGACATACCTTGGTAGAGTCCAGGACATGGGTCACCTGGAAACTGCTGTTGACATACCTTGGTAAGTATGTCCAGGGACATTGGGTCCCTGGAAACTGCTGTTACATCTTGGTAAGTATGTCCGGGACATGGGTCACCTGGAAACTGCTGTTGACATATCTTGGTAAGTATGTCCAGGGACATTGGGGTCACCTGGAAACTGCTGTTGACATACCTTGGTAAGTATGTCCAGGGACATCGGGGTCACCTGGAAACTGCTGTTGACATACCTTGGTAAGTATGTCCAGGGACATAGGGTCACCTGGAAACTGCTGTTGACATACCTAGGTAAGTATGTCCAGGGACATTGGGTCACCTGGAAACTGCTGTTGACATATCTGGTAAGTATGTCCAGGGACATCGGGTCACCTGGAAACTGCTGTTTACATACCTTGGTAAGTATGTCCAGGGACATCGGGGTCACCTGGAAACTGCTGTTGACATACCTTGGTAAGTATGTCCAGGGACATTGGGATCACCTGGAAACTGCTGTTGACATATCTTGGTAAGTATGTCCAGGGACATCGGGGTCACCTGGAAACTGCTGTTGACATATCTTGGTAAGTATGTCCAGGGACATCGGGTCACCTGGAAACTGCTGTTGACATACCTTGGTAAGTATGTCCAGGGACATCGGGTCACCTGGAAACTGCTGTTGACATACCTTGGTAAGTATGTCCAGGGACATTCGGGGTCACCTGGAAACTGCTGTTGACATATCTTGGTAAGTATGTCCAGGGACATTGGGATCACCTGGAAACTGCTGTTGACATACCTTGGTAAGTATGTCCAGGGACATTGGGGTCACCTGGAAACTGCTGTTGACATATCTTGGTAAGTATGTCCAGGGACATTGGGATCACCTGGAAACTGCTGTTGACATACCTTGGTAAGTATGTCCAGGGACATCTGGGATCACCTGGAAACTGCTGTTGACATACCTTGGTAAGTATGTCCAGGGACATCGGGGTCACCTGGAAACTGCTGTTGACATATCTTGGTAAGTATTTCCAGGGACATTGGGATCACCTGGAAACTGCCGTTGACATATCTTTGTAAGTATGTCCAGGGACATCGGGGTCACCTGGAAACTGCTGTTGACATTATCTTGGTAAGTATGTCCAGGGACATCGGGGTCACCTGGAAACTGCTGTTGACATTATCTTGGTAAGTATGTCCAGGGACATCGGGGTCAACTGGAAACTGCTGTTGACATACCTTGGTAAGTATGTCCAGGGACATCGGGGTCACCTGGAAACTGCTGTTGACATACCTTGGTAAGTATGTCCAGGGACATCTGGGTCACCTGGAAACTGCTGTTGACTTATCTTGGTAAGTATGTCCAGGGACATTGGGATCACCTGGAAACTGCTGTTGACATACCTTGGTAAGTATGTCCAGGGACATCGGGGTCACCTGGAAACTGCTGTTGACATACCTTGGTAAGTATGTCCAGGGACATCGGGGTCACCTGGAAACTGCTGTTGACATACATTGGTAAGTATGTCCAGGGACATCGGGGTCACCTGGAAACTGCTGTTGACATACCTTGGTAAGTATGTTCAGGGACATCGGGGTCACCTGGAAACTGCTGTTGACATACCTTAGTAAGTATGTCCAGGGATATTGGGGTCACCTGGAAACTGCTGTTGACATATCTATGTAAGTATATCCAGATACATTGGGATCACCTGGAAACTGCTGTTGACATACCTTTGTAAGTATGTCCAGGGACATTGATGTCTCCTGGAAACTGCTGTTGACATATCTCGGTAAGTATGTCCAGGGAAATTGGGATCACCTGGAAACTGCTGTAGACATATCTTTGTAAGTATGTCCAGGGACATCGTGGTCACCTGGAAACTGCTGTTGACATAACTTGGTAAGTATGTCCAGGGACATTGGGATCATTTGGAAACTGCTGTTGAAATACCTTGGTAAGTATATCCAGGGACACTGGGATCACCTGGAAACTGCTGTTGACATACCTTGGTAAGTATGTCCAGGGATATTGGGATCACCTGGAAACTGCTGTTGACGTATATTAGTAAGTATTTCCAGGGACATTGGGATCACCTGGAAACTGCTGTTGACATACCTTGGTAAGTATGTCCAGGGACATCTGGGTCACCTGGAAACTATTGTTGATATACCTTGGTAAGTATATCCAGGGACATCGGGGTCACCTGGAAACTGCTGTTGACATACTGTGGTAAGTATGTCCAGGGACATCGGGGTCACCTGGAAACTGCTGTTGAATTATCTTGGTAAGTATGTCCAGGGACATTGGGGTCACCTGGAAACTGCTGTTGACATACCTTGGTAAGTATGTCCAGGGACATTGGGATCACTTGGAAACTGCTGTTGACTTATCTTGGTAAGTATGCCAGCGGACATCGGGGTCACCTGGAAACTGCTGTTGACTTATCTTGGTAAGTATGTCCGGGGACATCGGGGTCACCTGGAAACTGCTGTTGACATACCTTGGTAAGTATGTCCATTGACATCGGGGTCAAATGGAAACTGCTGTTGACATACCTTGGTAACTATGTTTAGGGACATCGGGGTCACCTGAAAATTGCTGTTGACATACCTTGGTAAGTATGTCCAGGGACATTGGGGTCACCTGGAAACTGCTGTTGACATTCCTTTGTAAGTATGTCCAGGGACATCGGGGTCACTTGGAAACTGCTGTTGACTTATCTTGGTAAGTATGTCCAGGGACATCGGGGTCACCTGGAAACTGCTGTTGACATACATTGGTAAGTATGTCCAGGGACATCGGGGTCACCTGGAAACTGCTGTTGACATACCTTGGTAAGTATGTCCACTGACATCGGGGTCACCTGGAAACTGCTGTTGACATACCTAGGTAAGTATGTCCAGGGACATTGGGGTCACCTGGAAACTGCTGTTGACATATCTAGGTAAGTATATCCAGATACATTGGGATCACCTGGAAACTGCTGTTGACATACCTTGGTAAGTATGTCCAGGGACATTGATGTCACCTGGAAACTGCTGTTGACATATCTCGGTAAGTATGTCCAGGGAAATTGGGATCACCTAGAAACTGCTGTTGACATATCTTTGTAAGTATGTCCAGGGACATCGTGGTCACCTGGAAACTGCTGTAGACATAACTTGGTAAGTATGTCAAGGGACATTGGGATCATTTGGAAACTGCTGTTAAAATACCTTGGTAAGTATGTCCAGGGACACTGGGATCACCTGGAAACTGCTGTTGACATACCTTGGTAAGTATGTCCAGGGATATTGGGATCACCTGGAAACTGCTGTTGACATACCTTGGTAAATATGTCCAGGGACATCTGGGTCACCTGGAAACTATTGTTGATATACCTTGGTAAGTATATCCAGGGACATCGGGGTCACATGGAAACTGCTGTTGACATACCGTGGTAAGTATTTCCAGAGACATTGGGATCACCTGGAAATTGCTGTTGACTTATCTTGGTAAGTATGCCAGCGGACATCGGGGTCACCTGGAAACTGCTGTTGACTTATCTTGGTAAGTATGTCCGGGGACATCGGGGTCACCTGGAAACTGCTGTTGACTTATCTTGGTAAGTATGTCCAGGGACATCGGGGTCAAATGGAAACTGCTGTTGACATACCTTGGTAACTATGTTTAGGGACATCGGGGTCACCTGAAAATTGCTGTTGACATACCTTGGTAAGTATGTCCAGGGACATCGGGGTCACCTGGAAACTGCTGTTGACATACCTTGGTAAGTATGTCCAGGGACATCGGGGTCACCTGGAAACTGCTGTTGACTTATCTTGGTAAGTATATCCAGGGACATCGGGGTCACCTGGAAACTGCTGTTGACATACATTGGTAAGTATGTCCAGGGACATCGGGGTCACCTGGAAACTGCTGTTGACATACCTTAATAAGTATGTCCAGGGATATTGGGGTCACCTGGAAACTGCTGTTGACATATCTATGTAAGTATATCCAGATACATTGGGATCACCTGGAAACTGCTGTTGACATACCTTTGTAAGTATGTCCAGGGACATTGATGTCACCTGGAAACTGCTGTTGACATATCTCGGTAAGTATGTCCAGGGAAATTGGGATCACCTGGAAACTGCTGTTGACATATCTTGGTAAGTATGTCCAGTGACATCGGGGTCACCTGGAAACTGCTGTTGACATAACTTGGTAAGTATGTCCAGGGACATTGGGATCACTTGGAAACTGCTGTTGACATACCTTGGTAAGTATGTCCAGGGACACTGGGATCACCTGGAAACTGCTGTTGACATACCTTGGTAAGTATGTCCAGGGATATTGGGATCACCTGGAAACTGCTGTTGACGTATACTTGGTAAGTATTTCCAGGGACATTGGGATCACCTGGAAACTGCTGTTGACATACCTTGGTAAGTATGTCCAGGGACATTGGGATCACCTGGAAACTGCTGTTGACATATCTTGATAAGTATGTCCAGGGACATTGGGATCACCTGGAAACTGCTGTTGACGTATATTGGTAAGTATTTCCAGGGACATTGGGATCACCTGGAAACTGCTGTTGACATACCTTGGTAAATATGTCCAGGGACATCTGGGTCACCTGGAAACTATTGTTGATATACCTTGGTAAGTATATCCAGGGACATCGGGGTCACCTGGAAACCGTTGTTGACATACCGTGGTAAGTATTTCCAGAGACATTGGGATCACCTGGAAATTGCTGTTGACTTATCTTGGTAAGTATGCCAGCGGACATCGGGGTCATCTGGAAACTGCTGTTGACTTATCTTGGTAAGTATGTCCAGGGACATCGGGGTCAAATGGAAACTGCTGTTGACATACCTTGGTAAGCTATGTTAGGGACATCGGGGTCACCTGAAAATTGCTGTTGACATACCTTGGTAAGTATGTCCAGGGACATCGGGGTCACCTGGAAACTGCTGTTGACATACCTTGGTAAGTATGTCCAGGGACATCGGGGTCACCTGGAAACTGCTGTTGACATATCTTGGTAAGTATGTCCAGGGACATCGGGGTCACCTGGAAACTGCTGTTGACATACATTGGTAAGTATGTCCAGGGACATCGGGGTCACCTGGAAACTGCTGTTGACATACCTTGGTAAGTATGTCCAGGGACATCGGGGTCACCTGGAAACTGCTGTTGACATACCTTGGTAAGTATGTCCAGGGACATTGGGGTCACCTGGAAACTGCTGTTGACATATCTAGGTAAGTATGTCCAGATGACATTGGGATCACCTGGAAACTGCTGTTGACATACCTTTGTAAGTATGTCCAGGGACATTGATGTCACCTGGAAACTGCTGTTGACATATCTCGGTAAGTATGTCCAGGGAAATTGGGATCACCTGGAAACTGCTGTTGACATATCTTTGTAAGTATGTCCAGGGACATCGTGGTCACCTGGAAACTGCTGTTGACATAACTTGGTAAGTATGTCCAGGGTCATTGGGATCATTTGGAAACTGCTGTTGAAATACCTTGGTAAGTATATCCAGGGACACTGGGATCACCTGGAAACTGCTGTTGACATACCTTGGTAAGTATGTCAAGGGATATTGGGATCTCCTGGAAACTGCTGTTGACGTATATTGGTAAGTATTTCCAGGGACATTGGGATCACCTGGAAACTGCTGTTGACATACCTTGGTAAGTATGTCCAGGGACATTGGGATCACTTGGAAACTGCTGTTAACTTATCTTGGTAAGTATGCCAGCGGACATCGGGGTCACCTGGAAACTGCTGTTGACTTATCTTGGTAAGTATGTCCGGGGACATCGGGGTCACCTGGAAACTGCTGTTGACATACCTTGGTAAGTATGTCCATTGACATCGGGGTCAAATGGAAACTGCTGTTGACATACCTTGGTAACTATGTTTAGGGACATCGGGGTCACCTGAAAATTGCTGTTGACATACCTTGGTAAGTATGTCCAGGGACATCGGGGTCACCTGGAAACTGCTGTTGACATTCTTTTGTAAGTATGTCCAGGGACATCGGGGTCACCTGGAAACTGCTGTTGACTTATCTTGGTAAGTATGTCCAGGGACATCGGGGTCACCTGGAAACTGCTGTTGACATATCTTGGTAAGTATGTCCAGGGACATCGGGATCACCTGGAAACTGCTGTTGACATACCTTGGTAAGTATGTCCACTGACATCGGGATCACCTGGAAACTGATGTTGACATACCTTTGGTAAGTATGTCCAGGGACATCGGGTCACCTGGAAACTGCTGTTGACATACTCTTGGTAAGTATGTCCAGGGACATTGGGATCACTTGGAAACTGCTGTTGACATATCTTGGTAAGTATGTCCAGCGGACATCGGGGTCACCTGGAAACTGCTGTTGACTTATCCTTGGTAAGTATGTCCAGGGGACATCGGGGTCACCTGGAAACTGCTGTTGACATACCTTGGTAAGTATGTCCAGGGACATCGGGGTCACCTGGAAACTGCTGTTGACATACCTTGGTAAGTATGTCCAGGGACATCGGGGTCACCTGAAACTGCTGTTGACATACCTTGGTAAGTATGTCCAGGGACATCGGGGTCACCTGGAAACTGCTGTTGACATACCTTGGTAAGTATGTCCAGGGACATCGGGGTCACCTGGAAACTGCTGTTGACTTATCTTGGTAAGTATGTCCAGGGACATCGGGGTCACCTGGAAACTGCTGTTGACATACCTTGGTAAGTATGTCCAGGGACATCGGGGTCACCTGGAAACTGCTGTTGACATACCTTGGTAAGTATGTCCACTGACATCGGGGTCACCTGGAAACTGCTGTTGACATACCTTGGTAAGTATGTCCAGGGACATTGGGGTCACCTGGAAACTGCTGTTGACATATCTAGGTAAGTATGTCCAGATACATTGGGATCACCTGGAAACTGCTGTTGACATACCTTGGTAAGTATGTCCAGGGACATCTGGGATCACCTGGAAACTATTGTTGATATACCTTGGTAAGTATATCCAGGGACATCGGGGTCACCTGGAAACTGCTGTTGACATACTGTGGTAAGTATGTCCAGGGACATCGGGGTCACCTGGAAACTGCTGTTGACATACCTTGGTAAGTATGTCCAGGGACATTGGGATCACTTGGAAACTGCTGTTAACTTATCTTGGTAAGTATGCCAGCGGACATCGGGGTCACCTGGAAACTGCTGTTGACTTATCTTGGTAAGTATGTCCGGGGACATCGGGGTCACCTGGAAACTGCTGTTGACATACCTTGGTAAGTATGTCCATTGACATCGGGGTCAAATGGAAACTGCTGTTGACATACCTTGGTAACTATGTTTAGGGACATCGGGGTCACCTGAAAATTGCTGTTGACATACCTTGGTAAGTATGTCCAGGGACATCGGGGTCACCTGGAAACTGCTGTGACATTCCTTTGTAAGTATGTCCAGGGACATCGGGGTCACTTGGAAACTGCTGTTGACATACCTTGGTAACTATGTTAGGGACATCGGGTCACCTGAAAATTGCTGTTGACATACCTTGGTAAGTATGTCCAGGGACATCGGGGTCACCTGGAAACTGCTGTTGACATTCCTTTGTAAGTATGTCCAGGGACATCGGGGTCACTTGGAAACTGCTGTTGACTTATCTTGGTAAGTATGTCCAGGGACATCGGGTCACCTGGAAACTGCTGTTGACATACATTGGTAAGTATGTCCAGGGACATCGGGGGTCACCTGGAAACTGCTGTTGACATACCTTGGTAAGTATGTCCACTGGACATCGGGGTCACCTGGAAACTGATGTTGACATACCTTGGTAAGTATGTCCAGGGACATTGGGGTCACCTGGAAACTGCTGTTGACATATCTAGGTAAGTATGTCCAGATACATTGGGATCACCTGGAAACTGCTGTTGACATACCTTGGTAAGTATGTCCAGGGACATCTGGGTCACCTGGAAACTATTGTTGATATACCTTGGTAAGTATATCCAGGGACATCGGGGTCACCTGGAAACTGCTGTTGACATACTGTGGTAAGTATGTCCAGGGACATCGGGGTCACCTGGAAACTGCTGTTGACATACCTTGGTAAGTATGTCCAGGGACATTGGGATCACTTGGAAACTGCTGTTAACTTATCTTGGTAAGTATGCCAGCGGACATCGGGGTCACCTGGAAACTGCTGTTGACTTATCTTGGTAAGTATGTCCGGGGACATCGGGGTCACCTGGAAACTGCTGTTGACATACCTTGGTAAGTATGTCCATTGACATCGGGGTCAAATGGAAACTGCTGTTGACATACCTTGGTAACTATGTTTAGGGACATCGGGGTCACCTGAAAATTGCTGTTGACATACCTTGGTAAGTATGTCCAGGGACATCGGGGTCACCTGGAAACTGCTGTTGACATTCCTTTGTAAGTATGTCCAGGGACATCGGGGTCACTTGGAAACTGCTGTTGACTTATCTTGGTAAGTATGTCCAGGGACATCGGGGTCACCTGGAAACTGCTGTTGACATACATTGGTAAGTATGTCCAGGGACATCGGGGTCACCTGGAAACTGCTGTTGACATACCTTGGTAAGTATGTCCACTGACATCGGGGTCACCTGGAAACTGATGTTGACATACCTTGGTAAGTATGTCCAGGGACATTGGGGTCACCTGGAAACTGCTGTTGACATATCTAGGTAAGTATATCCAGATACATTGGGATCACCTGGAAACTGCTGTTGACATACCTTGGTAAGTATGTCCAGGGACATTGATGTCACCTGGAAACTGCTGTTGACATATCTCGGTAAGTATGTCCAGGGAAATTGGGATCACCTGGAAACTGCTGTTGACATATCTTTGTAAGTATGTCCAGGGACATCGTGGTCACCTGGAAACTGCTGTTGACATAACTTGGTAAGTATGTCCAGGGACATTGGGATCATTTGGAAACTGCTGTTGAAATACCTTGGTAAGTATGTCCAGGGACACTGGGATCACCTGGAAACTGCTGTTGACATACCTTGGTAAGTATGTCCAGGGATATTGGGATCACCTGGAAACTGCTGTTGACGTATATTGGTAAGTATTTCCAGGGACATTGGGATCACCTGGAAACTGCTGTTGACATACCTTGGTAAGTATGTCCAGGGACATCTGGGTCACCTGGAAACTATTGTTGATATACCTTGGTAAGTATATCCAGGGACATCGGGGTCACATGGAAACTGCTGTTGACATACCGTGGTAAGTATTTCCAGAGACATTGGGATCACCTGGAAATTGCTGTTGACTTATCTTGGTAAGTATGCCAGCGGACATCGGGGTCACCTGGAAACTGCTGTTGACTTATCTTGGTAAGTATGTCCGGGGACATCGGGGTCACCTGGAAACTGCTGTTGACTTATCTTGGTAAGTATGTCCAGGGACATCGGGGTCAAATGGAAACTGCTGTTGACATACCTTGGTAACTATGTTTAGGGACATCGGGGTCACCTGAAAATTGCTGTTGACATACCTTGGTAAGTATGTCCAGGGACATCGGAGTCACCTGGAAACTGCTGTTGACATACCTTGGTAAGTATGTCCAGGGACATCGGGGTCACCTGGAAACTGCTGTTGACTTATCTTGGTAAGTATATCCAGGGACATCGGGGTCACCTGGAAACTGCTGTTGACATACATTGGTAAGTATGTCCAGGGACATCGGGGTCACCTGGAAACTGCTGTTGACATACCTTGGTAAGTATGTTCAGGGACATCGGGGTCACCTGGAAACTGCTGTTGACATACCTTAGTAAGTATGTCCAGGGATATTGGGGTCACCTGGAAACTGCTGTTGACATATCTATGTAAGTATATCCAGATACATTGGGATCACCTGGAAACTGCTGTTGACATACCTTTGTAAGTATGTCCAGGGACATTGATGTCACCTGGAAACTGCTGTTGACATATCTCGGTAAGTATGTCCAGGGAAATTGGGATCACCTGGAAACTGCTGTTGACATATCTTTGTAAGTATGTCCAGTTACATCGTGGTCACCTGGAAACTGCTGTTGACATAACTTGGTAAGTATGTCCAGGGACATTGGGATCATTTGGAAACTGCTGTTGAAATACCTTGGTAAGTATGTCCAGGGACACTGGGATCACCTGGAAACTGCTGTTGACATACCTTGGTAAGTATGTCCAGGGATATTGGGATCACCTGGAAACTGCTGTTGACGTATATTGGTAAGTATTTCCAGGGACATTGGGATCACCTGGAAACTGCTGTTGACATACCTTGGTAAGTATGTCCAGGGACATCTGGGTCACCTGGAAACTATTGTTGATATACCTTGGTAAGTATATCCAGGGACATCGGGGTCACCTGGAAACTGCTGTTGACATACTGTGGTAAGTATGTCCAGGGACATCGGGGTCACCTGGAAACTGCTGTTGAATTATCTTGGTAAGTATGTCCAGGGACATTGGGGTCACCTGGAAACTGCTGTCGACATACCTTGGTAAGTATGTCCAGGGACATTGGGATCACCTGGAAACTGCTGTTGACATATCTTGATAAGTATATCCAGGGACATTGGGATCACCTGGAAACTTCTGTTGACATACCTTGTTAAGTATGTCCAGGGACATTGTGATCACCTGGAAACTGCTGTTGACATATCTTCGTAAGTATGTCCAGGGACATTGGGGTCACCTGGAAACTGCTGTTGACATATCTTGGTAAGTATGTAAAGGGACATTGAGATCACCTGGAAACTGCTGTTGACATACCTTGGTAAGTATGTCCAGGGACATTGGGATCACCTGGAAACTGCTGTTGACATATCTTGGTAAGTATGTCCAGAGACATCGGGGTCACCTGGAAACTGCTGTTGACATATCTTGGTAAGTATGTCCAGGGAAGTATTCCCAGGGACATCGGGGTCACTTGGAAACTGCTGTTGACATCACTTGGTAAGTATGTCCAGGGACATTGGGATCACCTGGAAACTTTTGTTGACATACCTTGGTAAGTATGTCCAGGGACATTGGGATCACCTTGAAACTGCTGTTGACATATCGTTTTAAGTATGCCCAGGGATATTGGGATTACCTGGAAACTGCTGTTGACATATATTGGTAAGTATGTCCAGGGACATTGGGATCACCTGGAAACTGCTGTTGACTTATCTTGGTAAGTATGTCCAGGAACATTGGGATCACATGGAAACTGCTGTTGACATACATTGGTAAGTATGTCCAGGGACATTGGGATCACCTGGAAACTTTTGTTGACATACCTTGGTAAGTATGTCCAGGGATATTGGGATCACCTTGAAACTGCTGTTGACATATCGTTTTAAGTATGCCCAGGGATATTGGGATTACCTGGAAACTGCTGTTGACATATATTGGTAAGTATGTCCAGGGACAGTGGGATCACCTGGAAACTGCTGTTGACATACCTTGGTAAGTATGTCCAGTGACATAGGGATCACCTGGAAACTGCTGTTGACATACCTTGGTAAGTATGTCCAGGGACATTAGGATCGCCTGGAAACTGCTATTGACATACCTTGGTAAGTATGTCCAAGGACATTGGGATCACCTGGAAACTGCTGTTGACTTATCTTGGTAAGTATGTCCAGGGACATTGGGATCACCTGGAAACTGCTGTTGACTTATCTTGGTAAGTATGTCCAGGAACATTGGGATCACATGGAAACTGCTGTTGACATACATTGGTAAGTATGTCCAGGGACATTGGGATCACCTGGAAACTTTTGTTGACATACCTTGGTAAGTATGTCCAGGGATATTGGGATCACCTTGAAACTGCTGTTGACATATCGTTTTAAGTATGCCCAGGGATATTGGGATTACCTGGAAACTGCTGTTGACATATATTGGTAAGTATGTCCAGGGACAGTGGGATCACCTGGAAACTGCTGTTGACATACCTTGGTAAGTATGTCCAGTGACATAGGGATCACCTGGAAACTGCTGTTGACATACCTTGGTAAGTATGTCCAGGGACATTAGGATCGCCTGGAAACTGCTATTGACATACCTTGGTAAGTATGTCCAAGGACATTGGGATCACCTGGAAACTGCTGTTGACTTATCTTGGTAAGTATGTCCAGGGACATTGGGATCACCTGGAAACTGCTGTTGACTTATCTTGGTAAGTATGTCCAGGAACATTGGGATCACATGGAAACTGCTGTTGACATACATTGGTAAGTATGTCCAGGGACATTGGGATCACCTGGAAACTGCTGTTGACATACATTGGTAAGTATGTCCAGGGACATTGGGATCACCTGGAAACTGCTGTTGACTTATCTTGGTAAGTATGTCCAGGAACATTGGGATCACATGGAAACTGCTGTTGACATACATTGGTAAGTATGTCCAGGGACATTGGGATCACCTGGAAACTGCTGTTGACATACCTTGGTAAGTATGTCCAGGGACATTAGGATCGCCTGGAAACTGCTATTGACATACCTTGGTAAGTATGTCCAAGGACATTGGGATCACCTGGAAACTGCTGTTGACTTATCTTGGTAAGTATGTCCAGGGACATTGGGATCACCTGGAAACTGCTGTTGACTTATCTTGGTAAGTATGTCCAGGAACATTGGGATCACATGGAAACTGCTGTTGACATACATTGGTAAGTATGTCCAGGGAACATTGGGATCACCTGGAAACTGCTGTTGACATACATTGGTAAGTATGTCCAGGGACATTGGGATCACCTGGAAACTGCTGTTGACTTATCTTGGTAAGTATGTCCAGGAACATTGGGATCACATGGAAACTGCTGTTGACATACATTGGTAAGTATGTCCAGGGACATTGGGATCACCTGGAAACTGCTGTTGACATACATTGGTAAGTATGTCCAGGGACATTGGGATCACCTGGAAACTGCTGTTGACATACATTGGTAAGTATGTCCAGGGACATTGGGATCACCTGGAAACTGCTGTTGACTTATCTTGGTAAGTATGTCCAGGAACATTGGGATCACATGGAAACTGCTGTTGACATACATTGGTAAGTATGTCCAGGGACATTGGGATCACCTGGAAACTGCTGTTGACATACATTGGTAAGTATGTCCAGGGACATTGGGATTACCTGGAAAATGTAGGTTGGCTGCAATGGATCTCCAACACTATGTCTCTCACACTAGTACACAGACTACTGTTCGTCCTATTTTCCCACTTCTATCGCCATCTACCCCTTGCTTTGACCTTTTCCCCCAGAAAGGTATTTTCAGGAGTGCCATGTCTTTTCATGTGGCCTCAATATTTTTCCAATTTTTATGCCTTCCATTTACTGTTTTCATCCCCAGCCTATCTGCAACCTCTGTATGTTATTTGTGTTCCTCACTTGGAACACGCCCGGTTGTCAACACCGGTTCTTTGACACCGGTTCTTCTTACATCCACATCTTCATTCCCACTTTCCAGTTGTTATTTCATTGTGCAAGTTTCTGTCTCATAAAGACGAATGGAGACGGATTGTATCTGCAGCAAAGAACCTCAATGGCTCGGAACGCTGAAGAAGAAGATATATATATATATATATATATATATATATATATATATATATATATATATATATATATATATATATACTGGAAAGCTCCGCTATACGTCGCTTCGGTTTACGTCGTTTCGCTATAACGTCGTTGTCACATAGGGGACTAACTTCACTTTACGTCGCTACGTTTCGCCATAACGTCGTTTTGAGGCTGGCGATCGGGCTGTTGATATCGGTAAAGTCCATGGTTTACCTCCAACCACGGTAAGGACAATTCATGCAGGTGCTGACAAAGTCAAAGAGGGTGCTAAAAACGTAACCCCTTTGAGTGGTTTCAAGATCACTCGTACCAGAAGTGCTCTTATGGAGAACATGGAAGCATTATTGGCCATCTGGGTTGAAGACCAGAACCAACGGAATATGCCTGTGAGCAAGATGGTTATCCAAGAGAAAGCAAAGTCTCTCTATGAAGATCTAGCTAAGCAAGTGGGTGAGAACAGTACTGGTAGTGCTGATGATAGTTTTGAAGCTAGTCGTGGTTGGATTGAGCGCTTTAAGAAGCGTTCACACCTGCACAACATTCAGACAACAGGTGAAGCGGCGAATGCTGATACTGACAGGGTGGTTACTGTGCAGCAGACATTGGATACATTGTTTGTTCAAGCAGAGAAGAACCGGGAAAAGAGGCAGGAAGAGGTTACAGTTTTATCCTCAGATAGGTTCCAAATGTTGCTGTATGTAGCCGGGGCGCAGTGTTGGGGTGAGCGCCCAACATTGCTTAAATACCCCAATGGCTCGTGAATACATAACCTATGCAACAAAAGTCCAACTCCTGGCCTTCACGTGGCGGAACTGTGTAAACTATTAGGAGAAGGGGCGACGGCGAGTATCTGGCGCCGGAAAATAACCAGTGTGCTCTAGTGTGTGTACACATCTAAACTCGAGTGAGACCACAGTCTGCTCTAGCAAAGGAAAGGTGCTGAAGACGGAGGCAACCAGCCAGGAGGCGCACCACAGAAATCAGGATGCCACGCAATTACGCAAAATGGAATATGTCGACTACTGCTAAAAGTTATGGTGCACACCCTGCTTTAGACCCCCCAGGCAGGTGCAGTGCCGGGCCCTATGTCTCGAAAGGGTCCAACCCCAACTACTGGAGGTCCTTCTCAGATGTCCTGTGGAGCCAGGGGACATGAGAATAGAACAGCTGGCCATACTAAACGAAGACTTAAAATAATGCACTGGAATGCGGAGGGAGTCAGCAACAAAAAAGTAGAATTAGAAAACATCCTGGACAAAGAAAATGTAAGCATATGTTGCTTGCAAGAAACTCATCTCAACGAAAATATAGCCTTCAAAATCAGAGGCTACCAGTGTTACCGATCTGACCGAAAGGACAGGCGAAAAGGTGGGATACTGACCCTTGTAAAAAATAACATCACTGCTTCCCAAATCGAAGTCTATATGGAAGGGACTGAGTATCAGACACTTAAACTTAAAACAGGCTATACAGACCTACATCTGATCAATTACTACTGTCCAAGTGACCGCCCACAGGCACTGGACACACTACCATTAACAGAAAAAATGATTGTGTGTGGCGATTTCAACAGCCACTCGCAGAGTTGGGGTTATGATCACATGGACCAGAGAGGAGAGAGACTGGAAGACTGGCAGGATGAGAATAGATTCATCTTGGTTAACAAGCCGTCCGACCCACATACTTCCTACACGAGATCATGGCACTCTACAACTACACCTGACCTGGCTTTTCATTCACCAGACCTGGAGTGGAACATTACACGAATTGTTGGGAAACAACTTCGTGGCAGCGACCATCGGCCAGTCTTTCTAACTGTAGAAAATGAGCTTGTAAGTGAAAGCAGCATCCTCTCGAGGTGGAACTACAAGAAAGCAGACTGGGCAATGTACAAGAATCGCACCAGCATACTGGTTAGAAACCTGAGCACTGAGAAAGACATAAATAAAGTAGTTGAAGAGTTTGGGAAATGCATACTACAGGCAGCGCGAGAAACAGTACCAAGAGGAGCCCGTAAACAATATAAACCCTACTGGAGTAGTGAACTGGAACAGTTGCATAATGATGTGGAAGTGTGTAGAAAACAAGCAGAGATCACACCCAGCCAAGAGCACCACAATAAATTCCAGCATGCAAAAGCCAAATTTCAAAGGGCCAAGCTGCAGGCTAGACGGAAAAGCTGGCAGGAAAAAACAGAGTCACTGAACTTTGAAAGAGACACAAGGAAATTGTGGAAGCTAATAAAACAACTTAACGATGAGGGAACAGGGAGAAACTCAAAAATTGCACTACATAAAGATGGAAACATCTTAACAAGAAAGCAAGCAGCTGAACATTTTGCGGACTCATTCGCACAAGATAACAATATCAAAATTAGTCTAGAGACACAACAAGAGATTCGAGAGAAACGGCAACATACAGGACAGAAGGAAATAGTACATGAGGTTCTGGAGGCACCCATCACAATCAGCGAGCTGGAGCTAGCCATATCAAAACTGAAAATGAGAAAGTCACCAGGAGCTGATGGTATCTCCAATGAAATGATCAGGAACCTAGGAACAGAGGCCAAAGCAAAGCTGTTGCAGATCTTCAATAACAGTTGGACCTTAGGCAGTGTTCCACAAGCCTGGAGAGAAGCAATCATGATACCCCTCCTAAAATCAGGGAAAGATAGTTCCATTGCCTCTAGCTACAGACCAATTAGCCTCACCAGCTGTCTCTGCAAAACACTGGAGAGCATCATCAATCACAGACTGCAGTGGTACATTGAAAGTAAAAACATCCTTGTGCCACAGCAGGCTGGCTTTAGGCAGTGCTACTCTACGGAAGATCAGACAACCTACCTCTCTCAAGAAATTGAGGATGCATTCCAAGAGAAGAAGCTGGTGCTTGCGGCATGGATAGATTTGAAGAAAGCCTTTGACAAAGTCTGGAAAGAAGGTCTGATGAATAAACTGAGAAACTGCAAAGTCAATGGAAGAATGTACAAATGGGTGAAAGCATACTTGCACAACAGAAGATCCCGAGTACAGATAGACGGACTCAAGAGCAAGAAAGTACTACTGCGTCACGGTGTCCCCCAGGGCGGAGTCTTGTCCCCCACACTCTTTCTAATCTTCATCAATGATCTCGTTGCTAATCTACCTCATGGAATTAAAGCCGCAATGTACGCCGATGACCTGGTTCTATGGAGCACAAATGAACATGCATCAGTGGCCACCAGATGACTACAAAGAGCTGTAGATACATTTGTTGCATGGGCAAATAGATGGTATGTCAGCATACATACTGACAAGTGCAGCACCACCCTATTTACCCTCTCTCCAAAACAAAAGGCAGGGACCATCAAGATAAATGGAACACCCCTAAGAGAAGATAAAGAACCAACATACCTTGGAGTAACATTTGATGGCAAGCTGACATGGAGAAAGCACATCAACAAAGCAGTAGCAAAAGCCAGAAGGAAAATAGCCATCCTGAGAAAGCTAAGTGGAACCACATGGGGAGCCAGTGGGAAAATACTTAGCAAAGTTTATCAACAGAGCATACGACCACACCTGGAATACGGGTCAACTGCGTGGTGTTCGGCATCAAAAACCACACTACAAGAGCTGGACAAAGTGCAAAATCAAGCACTTAGAGTCACCACAGGAGGGATGAGATCAACCCCTATAGTGGAAATGGAGAAGATGGGGAGGACACAAGCACTGAGTGAGCGCAGAGATACGAAAACAGCTAATACAAGCAGAAAAGTTCCTCAGCTTGCCAGGCCACCCTATGAAGAACAGATTTGAAAACCTAGCTATGGGGCGGTTGAAAAGAAGTAGTTTTATCCACCAGGTCAAACGACTCTGCAGAGAAACCACCGATCTGCCCACAGTTGGTATCCCCCTAACAACTATTCCAGAGCGAACTCAATGGAAAGATGAGCATAGACTATCATTACAAATCCAGACAAAAGTGAGAGGAATATTTGACAAGGAAGAACAGAACAGTGTGCAGCGCAGAACAGCCACTCTCAGCTTCCTTGATGAAGAATACCCACAGGACCTCTGGATCCGAGTCTACACAGATGGGTCAGCACAAAATGCTGTTCGAAATGGAGGAGCGGGAGTGTACATAGAATACCCAAATAATACTAGGGACACAGCCAGAGTACCGACAGGAAAGTACTGCCATAACTACGATGCTGAAATTGAGGCAATCAAGATAGCAACAGAGAAATTACTAAATACCAGCAATGGTACACAACCTGTGGTGCTATTGACAGATGCAAAATCAGTACTCGAGGCGCTCCTGTCTGGGAAATTGCCAGTACTAAGGACACTACTTTCTGAACTTAGCAGTCAGCATAAGGTCACCATACAGTGGATACCATCCCACTGTGGAGTACCCGGAAACGACAGAGCTGATCAATTGGCTAAGGAAGGAGCCAAAGAAGAACAGCCTGATGTGCCCGTTACATACCACCAAAAGAAAAGAATGATCAAATCAGTCAGAAAGCCACCAAAACCTGCTCAAGATGACTACCACGTTATGGATAGATCAGAGCAAGTCATTATTCTGCGCCTCAGAACAGGGCACAATAGATTACGCAATCACATGTATACAAAATTCAAGATTGGTGACTCAGCCATGTGCACATGTGGATTGGCGTCGCAGACAGCAGAGCACATACTCCAAGACTGCCCAAAATATAACATATCTAAGCAAACCTTCTGGCCTAGAGAGACGACAGTGGAAGATAAACTCTATGGACCGCTGTGTGAACTGAAAAAGACAGTTAAATTCATACAAGAGACAGCATTGCAGTTATAAGACATATTTCAAGCGAACGAAAGAAGAAGAAGAATCCTCAGATAAAGAGGCAGAATTTAATGCCTCTACGTCCCAATAAATCTACCATTCGCCCTCCAACCCACCTCTATTTAGCCAATAAATATCGACAACCATCAAAACAAACGTTACATAAAACACTGCATTTCATTTAATACTATGGGGAATAGTGTTTCGCTATACGTCGTTTCAATTAAAGTCACGTTTTCCATGAACGTGACCCTTACATTAATCGGGGCCTTTCAGTAAACTATATATATCTATATATATATATGATAATTCCCAAATTTAATTTACTATTTATCTCTCTATATGTTAAAAAGGTCAAAACTATTGTTGGTCATTTCTAGTCTCTGATTGATCTCCATGTCGCTTTTGTCATCATTTGCGTGTCCAAGACAGGAGTAAGCTTATTCGTTTTAATATCTCCCTGTTTCTTGTTTGGTGGGACATGAGATCATTACATGGCTGATATTATCAGACTGGGTTGTTTGGTGGGACATGGGATGATCTCATAGCTGATACTGTCAGACAGGATTGGATTGTTGAGACTAACTAACACTGTCCCCAGTTTGTACTTCACACACTGACAGCGTCAAGGTCACGATGACAGCTGGGAAAGCTGTCATGAGAAAGTCTGGCACAATCAGTTGCTCGGCAGAATTCCTGACAGACGAAGTCGACCCCGAGCTGGAGATCCGGGTGAGCAGGCTGGACGTGCAGTTTGTGTGGACGGCAGCTCTCAACAACTCCTGGCCTGACGCGGACGGAGACAGCAGCAAGTACAGCCTGGCGGTGGTCACCGCGGAGGAGGACACCGTACTGCTGACCTTGACCATTCGAGACCTGGCCTGTCAGGATGCGGGCAGCTACGTCTGTACGGCCACTGTGCTGGTCGTCAACACCACGTTAAGTGTGCAGAGTAGCCAGGAAGTGGAGCTGAGGGTTGAAGGTCAGTTCGGACACGAAACTATGACATGTCCTAGCAAATAGGTAGTTCTCCTGTCAGCTTATGTACGGGTAGTTCTTGTGTTAGCTTATGTACAGGTAGTTCTTGTGTTAGCTGTATGTACAGGTAGTTCTTGTGTTAGCTGTATGTACAGGTAGTTCTTGTGTTAGCTGTATGTACAGGTAGTTCTTGTGTTAGCTGTATGTACAGGTAGTTCTTGTGTTAGCTGTATGTACAGGTAGTTCTTGTGTTAGCTGTATGTACAGGGTAGTTCTTGTGTTAGCTGTATGTACAGGTAGTTCTTGTGTTAGCTGTATGTACGGGTAGTTCTTGTGTTAGCTGTATGTACAGGTAGTTCTTGTGTTAGCTGTATGTACAGGAAGTTCTTGTGTTTGCTGTATGTACAGGTATTTCTTGTGTTAGCTGTATGTACAGGTAGTTCTTGTGTTTGCCGTATGTACAGGTAGTTCTTGTGTTAGCTGTATGTACAGGTAGTTCTTGTGTTAGCTATATGTACAGGTAGTTCTTGTGTTTGCTGTGTGTACAGGTAGTTCTCCTGTCAGCTTATGTACAGGTAGTTCTTGCGTTAGCTGTATGTAGATATAGTTCTTGTGTTAACTTTATGTTCTTGTTATTCTCATGTTAGTTAAATGTCATTGTAATTCTTACTGTTAGAAGTATGTACACATGATTATTACGTAGAATATATTTATCAACATCTATTACGTCAGCTCAATGTACACATGATTATGTTAGCTGCCAATAAAAGTCAAGTCCGGGAGTGCAGACTGAACGATGTATTCTCTGTATTTCGTCATCATCATCATCATCATCATCATCATCATCATCATCATCATCATCATCATCATCATCGTCATCATCATCATCATCATCATTATCATGCAACAAGTCAAATACAGGAGTGCACCGGGAAGGTTAACCCGGTCAACAAATGCCCGCATAAGTCGGATGTGTCGGCCTAACGGCGCAAGAACGCAGCTCTGCTGTAAACAGGCACAACGCAATCACGGCCGGAAAAAAAAAAACAACTCCGCATGAACGCAGAAGAAGAAGAAGAAATACAGGAGTGCAAACTGAAAGATGTATTCACTCATCATTACCATCATGTGACAGGTTGTGTACAGGACGTGGCTCCTATCATACCCACAAATACCTCTACCATGCCCCGCCCACAAGTCTCTCCACCGTGCCCCGCCCACAAGTCTCTTCATCATGCCCCGCCCACAAGTCTCTCCATGACTGGCTGTGTCTCCTGCCTCATGCCCCTCCTCTGTGAACCACGCCTCCCATCACCGTAACCCCCCCCCCCCCCCCCCCAGCCACTGTGATGTTTAACACGGCCAACATTCTCCAGCCTCTCAGACCTGACGTTGTGTGTGTGAGAGAGCCAGGTTACGTCCATGCCCAGACCTGACGTTGTGTGTGTGAGAGAGCCAGGTTACGTCCATGCCCAGACCTGACGTTGTGTGTGTGAGAGAGCCAGGTTACGTCCATGCCTAGACATGACGTTGTGTGTGTGAGAGAGCCAGGTTACGTCCAGGCCCAGACCTGACGTTGTGTGTGTGAGAGAGCCAGGTTACGTCCATGCCCAGACCTGACGTTGTGTGTGAGAGAGCCAGGTTACGTCCATGCCCAGACCTGACGTTGTGTGTGTGAGAGAGCCAGGTTACGTCCATGCCCAGACCTGACGTTGTGTGTGTGAGAGAGCTAGGTTACGTCCATGCCCAGACCTGACGTTGTGTGTGTGAGAGAGCCAGGTTACGTCCATGCCCAGACCTGACGTTGTGTGTGTGAGAGAGCCAGGTTACGTCCATGCCCAGACCTGACGTTGTGTCTGTGAGGGAGCCAGGTTACGTCCATGCCCAGACCTGACGTTGTGTGTGTGAGAGAGCCAGGTTACGTCCATGCCCAGACCTGACGTTGTGTGTGAGAGAGCCAGGTTACGTCCATGCCCAGACCTGACGTTGTGTGTGTGAGAGAGCCAGGTTACGTCCATACCCAGACCTGACGTTGTGTGTGTGAGAGAGCCAGGTTACGTCCATGCCCAGACCTGACGTTGTGTGTGTGAGCCAGGTTACGTCCATGCCCAGACCTGACGTTGTGTGTGTGAGCCAGGTTACGTCCATGCCCAGACCTGACATTGTTTGGTGTGTGTGTGTGTGTGTGTGTGTGCCAGGTTACGTCCATGCCCAGACCTGACGTTGTGTGGTGTGTGTGTGTGTGCCAGGTTACGTCCATGCCCAGACCTGACGTTGTGTGTGTGTGAGCCAGGTTACGTCCATGCCCAGACCTGACGTTGTGTGTGAGCCAGGTTACGTCAATGCCCAGACTATTTATCTATTCACTGTTTGTGACCCCTCAGTTCCCCTATTTATCTATTCGCTGTTTGTGACCCCTCAGTTCCCCTATTTATCTATTTGCTGTTTGTGACCCCTCAGTTCCCCTATTTATCCATGTGCTGTCTGTGATCCCTCAGTTCCCCCAACAGCTCCTGGGCAGCTTTTGTTGAGCCCGGAGACGTCGGTGGTGAGAGAGCATGACTGGATCGATGTGGAGTGCAGGGCTGTGACCGGACACACGGACGCCACCCTCCTGATGTGGAAGCTCTACCTGGGCAACCACACGGAGCTGCTACCTCGCAGGGACCCAAGAATCATCTTGCAGGAAGGTAGACACACTGTTTACAGTTGGGTGTGGGTGGAGGTGTGTTGCAGGTTGGTTGGATCTGACACTGTTTGAACATTTGTTGAATGTTTCTTGGGCCTGACCATCTATGTTGTCTGTGTCTGATGTTGTGTTGTATGATTCAGATTGATTATGCCATTGTGTGAAGTTAGTTAGTTAGTTAGTTACTTAGTTAGCTAGCTAGCTAGTTGACAGATCATCCTCATTGCACATCGAACCATTCAGTCCATAAGTGCTCGGATCCCCTCCTCAGCAAATCCCGCAGCGTGTAGCGGCTAACGACGCCAGTTCTGTGTTGGTTTATCAATCTTCTTTGGCTTCCTGTGTAGTGTTCTTGTTTGGTCACACCTCTCTTAATTTGCTGTTCTCGCAGTCTGGCCATGGTTGAACATTTCTTGCATGTTTTTGACAACCATGCCATTGTGTGAAGGTTTGCTGTAGGTTGAGTTAGAATAGGTTCCATGTGAATGTTAAATGTAGATTAGTCTAAATAAGGTTCTGTGTGACAATGTCATGTAGGTTAGTCAAGATTCAGTGTGAACATTTCTTTTTTTTTTTTGATTTACAAATTGTATGGTGAACAGTTCTGATAAATGTGAACATAATTGTTGAGCGAATATTATTATATATGTGAACATTGCTATGTGTGAATATTGTTTCATGTCAGAATTGTTAGTGTTACATCTCTCCTGCACTGATACCATGTCATGTTCTATGGAACAACTAGAATGACTAGGGAAACAAATCTTTCTGAGGGCAGCCCTGGCAGGCTCTAACATCTCAGCAATTAACATCAGCCCTTTAACCCTCATGCCAGCCCGGTTTGCCATCCTGTCAGGTAGGAATGTTATACCCTAGATGTTGACACTGCAGATTGAAAGAAATCCCACGACACAATGGACACCAAGAAAGAGAAATGTCATCTGAAGTTCCACCACCGCAGTCAAACTACAACAGCAGTCGCTGGCAGTCGAGTGAGAGATCATGTGAAGGCCACTTTCCAGAGCAGACATAAGCCGGAGGGGATGAAGGACCTAGCTCACAAGCGCAGTCAGTGGCTAAAGCTTGCACGGAGATGAAGGTCCGAGCTCACAAACGCAGTTAGTGGCTATAGCTTGCACGGAGATGAAGGTCCCAGCTCACAATGTAGTTAGTGGTTATAGCTTGCACGGAGATGAAGGTCCTAGCTCACAATGTAGTTAGTGGCTATAGCTTGCACGGAGATGAAGGACCTAGCTCACAATGTAGTTAGTGGCTATAGCTTGCACGGAGATGAAGGTCCCAGCTCACAATGTAGTTAGTGGTTATAGCTTGCACGGAGATGAAGGTCCTAGCTCACAATGTAGTTAGTGGTTATAGCTTGCACGGAGATGAAGGTCCTAGCTCACAATGTAGTTAGTGGCTATAGCTTGCACGGAGATGAAGGTCCCAGCTCACAATGTAGTTAGTGGTTATAGCTTGCACGGAGATGAAGGTCCTAGCTCACAATGTAGTTAGTGGTTATAGCTTGCACGGAGATGAAGGTCCTAGCTCACAATGTAGTTAGTGGCTATAGCTTGCACGGAGATGAAGGACCTAGCTCACAATGTAGTTAGTGGCTATAGCTTGCACGGAGATGAAGGTCCTAGCTCACAATGTAGTTAGTGGCTATAGCTTGCACGGAGATGAAGGTCCCAGCTCACAATGTAGTTAGTGGCTATAGCTTGCACGGAGATGAAGGTCCTAGCTCACAATGTAGTTAGTGGCTATAGCTTGCACGGAGATGAAGGTCTTAGCTCACAATGTAGTTAGTGGCTATAGCTTGCACGGAGATGAAGGTCCTAGCTCACAATGTAGTTAGTGGCTATAGCTTGCACGGAGATGAAGGTCCCAGCTCACAATGTAGTTAGTGGCTATAGCTTGCACGGAGATGAAGGTCCCAGCTCACACACGCAGTTAGTGGCTATAGCTTGCACGGAGATGAAGGTCCTAGCTCACAATGTAGTTAGTGGCTATAGCTTGCACGGAGATGAAGGTCATAGCTCACAATGTAGTTAGTGGCTATAGCTTGCACGGAGATGAAGGTCCCAGCTCACAATGTAGTTAGTGGCTATAGCTTGCACGGAGATGAAGGTCCCAGCTCACACACGCAGTTAGTGGCTATAGCTTGCACGGAGATGAAGGTCCTAGCTCACAATGTAGTTAGTGGCTATAGCTTGCACGGAGATGAATGTTCCAGCTCACAATGTAGTTAGTGGCTACAGCTTGCACGGAGATGAAGGACCTAGCTCACAATGTAGTTAGTGGCTATAGCTTGCACGGAGATGAAGGACCTAGCTCACAATGTAGTTAGTGGCTATAGCTTGCACGGAGATGAATGTTCCAGCTCACAATGTAGTTAGTGGCTACAGCTTGCACGGAGATGAAGGTCCCAGCTCACAATGTAGTCAGTGGCTATAGCTTGCACGGAGTGCTGGCTTCCCCTGGGTGTGGCTGAAATGCAGCTCCCGTAGCTACGGACGCGGTGTGAAAATGTCACATGACGGCAAGGGCATTATTTGTGATACAGTGAATAGGGCGGGTGGAGGTGACGACGGGGGATATATGGCCGGGGGGAAGAAGCTGTCCTTCTCCCGGCCACCAAGTTGTCATGAGAAGGAGTTGGGTCATGGTGAACAGGGTGCATGATGCTCACCTGTCTGATAGTCGGGTGGCAGCAAGGTAGGCACACTTCACAGCGAATTTGTTGGACGATTGCTGACAGTTGTGAATGCAGGTCTTGAAGTTGGCGCCACGGCTCGTTTGAACTTGTAGTTATAAATTCATAAGTGCACATAGCGTATAGTGACTCTGATTCATATCAACTTGTACAGACCCCGTTTCATGTGAACTTGTAGTCAATAATTCACAAACTGTATAGCACCTGATTCATGTGAACTTGTAGTCTAGAATTCCCAAACTGTATAAACCCCAATTCAAGTGAACTTGTAGTCAAGAATTATCAAACCGTATATACACCGATTCAAGTGAACCTGTAGTCAAGAATTCCCAAACTGTATAGACCCCGATTCATGTGAACTTGTATTGACGAATTCACAAACGTGCTTACCGTGCGTTGATACTTGTTGGTGTGTGTCTGTGTCCACTCTAGCCCACAACATGACTGGGGACAGCGACTGTCTGCGACAGGTCACCTCGAGGCTTCGTCTTGTCATGACCAGGCAGTACCAGGGCTGCTATGTGGCATGTTTTGTGTGGGACCCTGACCTTCATCCATCGCTTCCTCCACGTTGTGACCACGAAGTGAAAGATCTGTGCACCAAAACCTCCAAGCTGCAAGTTCATTGTGAGTCATTTAGTTCATCTTCAGCTTCACAGATCATGACTTTTCTGTGTGATTTCTCCATGTGTTTCACAGATCATGACTTTTCTGTGTGATTTCTCCATGTGTTTCACAGATCATGACTTTTCTGTGTGATTTCTCCATGTGTTTCACAGATCATGACTTTTCTGTGTGATTTCTCCATGTGTTTCACAAATCATGACTGTTCTGTGTGATTTCTCCATGTGTTTCACAGATCATGACTTATCTGTGTGATTTCTCCATCTCTTTCGAAGATTATGACTTCTGCTTGAATTCTTCTTCAGCTCTATATATCATGTTCTAATCTATATCCTCATCTGTTCTATAGATCATTTTCTAATCTATATCCTCATCTGTTCTATAGATCATTTTCTAATCTATATCTTCATCTGTTCTATAGATCATGTTCTAATCTATATCTTAATCTGTTCTACATATCATGGGTTATCTAATCGAATTTATTTCTTAATAAGTTCTTCAGATTATGGGTTATCTAATACATTTCTTTATATTTTCATGACTTTCTATCTAATTTCGTCATCACTTCTACATAATATACATTTATTTTCTTGAAGTTTGTTGTGATAGTAGCAGTTTATTGTGCTTGTAATGTATAGTGCCGTGATTGTAGTAGTTCATTGTGCTTGTAATATAGAGTGCTGTGATAGTAGTAGTTCATTGTGCTCCAAATTTGTGTAGAGTGCTTTGATAAACACAACCAGACGCCATTTTGAAATCAATCATCTGCACACATGGGGAGTATGAACACAGCCTGAGAGAACATCTCTGCCACAGCGGGATCACTTGCCCCTGCCTGTCAGCTGCCAGTGCGCTAGGACCCTGGACCAACTCTGACCAGGTCCTGGCTAGACGTGTTCACGCTCGCAGCTCAGGTCTCTAAGAGATGATGTAGGTAGGTGCCGTGTCGACCCCCAGTTGCCAATTGTTTACTTGGTAGATTGGAGGATTGGAGAGTAGCCGTCGTTTGCTTGCCTGCTGGGACCTGGTCACACACACACACCCTCTCAAGAGTAAATGACCCTGTTTAAGCAGAGAAGTTTCGTTATTGTAAATACTGCTGCGTGAAATGTCATTGTAAAACACACACGCACCCATAGCAGCTTTTGTCACTTGCAGGCTAGCTGTAGGGGAACTGTTAGTCTGTCAAACATGATGGTAGGATGATTGTATCACATGTAGGGTCAACTCAAAGCAGCTGCCCAACAAGATGGTAAGATGTTCTTATCTTATGTAGGGTCAACTCAAAGCATCTGTCCAACAAGATGGTAAGATGTTCTTATCTTATGTAGGGTCAACTCAAAGCATCTGCCCAACAAGACGGTAAGATGTTCTTATCTTATGTAGGGTCAACTCAAAGCATCTGCCCAACAAGACGGTAAGATGTTCTTATCTTATGTAGGGTCAACTCAAAGCATCTGTCCAACAAGACGGTAAGATGTTCTTATCTTATGTAGGGTCAACTCAAAGCATCTGTCCAACAAGAC
The DNA here is from genome assembly GCA_014155875.1 of Cepaea nemoralis. NCBI lineage: Eukaryota > Metazoa > Mollusca > Gastropoda > Stylommatophora > Helicidae > Cepaea > Cepaea nemoralis. Next base: position 17,176 of record JACEFZ010025224.1, on the reverse strand, counting down.
GGTAAGATGTTCTTATCTTATGTAGGGTCAACTCAAAGCATCTGCCCAACAAGACGGTAAGATGTTCTTATCTTATGTAGGGTCAACTCAAAGCATCTGCCCAACAAGACGGTAAGATGTTCTTATCTTATGTAGGGTCAACTCAAAGCATCTGTCCAACAAGATGGTAAGATTTTCTTATCTTATGTAGGGTCAACTCAAAGCATCTGTCCAACAAGATGACAAGATGCTCCCATCACATACAAATCAAATCAACTTTATTTTAAAAGGGTCACAAATTGGGCACGCAGGTCCGTCTTACATTCGGCCCTTCCAATCACTCATCTGTCGTCCATCAGGAGCATTATACATTCACATAGGAAGGGAAAAAAAACATTGTGAAATGCTACCTGTAGGGTGGTCTCTTAGTCTGTCCAATATGATGGTAAGATGATTGTATCACAAGATGGTGTGATGATTGTATCACAAGATGGTGTGGTGATTGTATCACAAGATGGTGTGGTGATTGTATCACAAGATGGTGTGATGATTGTATCACAAGCTGGTAAGATGATTGTATCACAAGATGGTAAGATGATTGTCTCACAAGATGGTAAGATGATTGTATCACAAGATGGTAAGATGCTTGTATCACAAGATGGTAAGATGATTGTATCACAAGATGATTGTATCACAAGATGGTTGTATCACATGATGGTAAGATTATTGTATCACAAGGATAAGATGATTATATCACAAGATGGTAACATGATTGTATCACATGATGGTAAGATGATTGTATCACAAGATGGTAAGATGATTGTATCACATGATGGTGTGATGATTGTATCACAAGATGGTAAGATGATTGTATCACAAGATGCACACAATCAACCTACCGACTGCTTGCTGTCTAGATGGAGTGACAGAGGAGACCATGCAGTTGTACATGGTCCCCGAGTCAGAGGTCAAGGATGGAGCTGCCGTCAGCCTGGTGTGTCACGCAGAAGGCTATCCTCCGGTCAACTACACGTGGGCCCGGTCCCCGCCCCTGCGGCTGTCCAGAAATGTTGCTGTACTCACCCAAGATGGGAACACCAGTCAGTTGTTGATTGCCAGCTTCAACTCCAAGAACGATACTGGGATATACAAGTGGGTAATGTCCAACTGATTTCACAGTTTTGGTAATATTCAACTTAGAAGAATATGGAATAGACCAGGTCACCAGATTTTGTTTTTTTCCCGCGTTTCCATCCTGTTTCAGGATATTGCGGTCAACACCAGCATCTTTCAGCTGTGTGTTGATTCCTAGGCTAGATTACGCTCATCAGCACGGATTGCTGAACACAATATATGATGCTGAAAATATACTCTCTAAATTGTGTAATTCTATATTTATTGCAATCCCGAAGACATCAGGAGCATCTGAATGCGATCAACATCAAACAGTTAGTATAATGAGCCACATGACGAAGATTTTGCGATTAATTATCATGCAAAGAGTTAGGAAGAAAATACAACCTGAAACAGGGGAAGAACAATGTGGGATTGTAGAAGGAAAGGGTACAGTAAATGCTGTGTATATACTGAGAACAGTTATTGAGCGTTCTATAGAAGTAAACAAAGATCTATATCTTTGCTTTATTGACTACACTAAAGGCTTTCGATAAAGTGAAACATGTCGACATGATGGAGATGCTTGCAGATCTACAAATTGATGGGGAAGACCTTAGACTCATTAAAAACATATATTGGAAACAACAAGCTGCCATAAAGATTGATAATGAAGTAGATCAATATCAGCCTATTAAGAGAGGTGTGCGACAGGGATATTTAATGTCTCGAAATCTTTTTTTCACTAAAATGTGAAAATATGTTCAGAAATATAGAAAATATGGAAGGAATTGAATTGAATTGAATTGAATTGAATTGATCTTTATTTTCAAAGGGTAACAAATTGGGCGCATAGGCCCGTCTTACACTCGGCCCTTCCAATCAATCATCTTTCGTTCATCAATAGTGCATGATGCATTCACATAGGAAAAAAACATTGTCACATGAATGTTGTAATCGTAAATAATGCATATTCTCATGTTATGTGACATATCCCCCTCCCACACACACACATCCCGCACCAACCCACATACACATCCCTCACCTACTGACACATCACCAATCCATACCCACACGCCCCCCACCCACCACACATCCCCCATTCACAACACATCCCCCACTCATCACTTCACCCACTCACAGATCCCGCCACCAACCCAGACATCTCGCACCCACCCACACACATCCCTCACCCATCCACACGCATATTTCCACCCACTCACACATACCCCAATCCACTCAAGCCCACCCACACACACATGCTCGTCACACATGCACATCCCGCACCAACACACACATATCCCTCACACACTCACACATCAACCACCTATACCCACACATCTTTCCATCCACACACACATTTCCCCTCCCAGCCACACATTTCACAACCACCCACAAACCCTAATAACCACAAACACATCCCCCACTGACACACATTCCCCCACCAACACACACATCTCCCACGCAAACACACATTCCCCATACACACATCCCCCACCTACCAACACCCACATATCCCCCACCCGCTAACACCCACACATCCCCCTACCCACGAACACCCACGCAAACACACCAACCCAAACACATTTCCTCCTCCCACACATCCCTCACCCACCCACACGCCTCATCCATACTCGCTTCCCTCAACCCACCAAACCACTCATCTCCGCAGTATGTGTTAGAAAATCAAATGGCTGTAAAAATGATATGTATGATGATTATACAGAAAAAATGTGGAATAGCACGTCACATGACATGACTGTCTGTCTATGCCCTTGACCTGACTAATGATGGCACATATCTCAGATGTACGACTGTCTGTCTATGCCCTTGACCTGACTAATGATGGCACATATCTCAGGTGTACGACTGTCTGTCTATGCCCTTGACTTGACTAATGATGACACATATCTCAGGTGTACGACTGTCTGTCTATGCCCTTTACCTGACTAATGATGACACATATCTCAGATGTACGACTGTCTGTCTATGCTCTTGACCTGACTAATGATGACACATATCTCAGATGTACGACTGTCTGTCTATGCCCTTGACCTGACTAATGATGGCACATATCTCAGGTGTACGACTGTCTGTCTATGCCCTTGACCTGACTAATGATGACACATATCTCAGGTGTACCACTGTCTGTCTATGCCCATGACCTGACTAATGATGACACATATCTCAGGTGTACCACTGTCTGTCTATGCCCTTGACCTGACTAATGATGGCACATATCTCAGATGTACGACTGTCTGTCTATGCCCTTGACCTGACTAATGATGGCACATATCTCAGGTGTACGGCCTGGAACTGGGTGCTGGGTGTCAAGTTGTTCACGGCCTCTCAAGAGATTTTTCTCAGCTCAATCAGTCCAGGTAAGTCTCTATAGTGACACCATTGCCAGGTTTACCCAAATCATACATGCCAGATGTGAGGTGTGGGATATATGCCAGATGCGAGGTGTGGAATGTATGTCAGATGTGAGGTATGAAATATACATCATATGTGAGGTATGAAATATATATCAGATGCGAGGTGTGGAATGTATGTCAGATGTGAGGTATGAAATATACATCATATGTGAGGTATGAAATATATATCAGATGCGAGGTGTGGAATGTATGTCAGATGTGAGGTGTGTAATATATATCAGATGTGAGGTATGAAATATATGTCAGATGTGAGGTATGAAATATATATTAGATGTGAGGTGTGTAATATATGTCAGATGTGAGGTATGAAATATATATTAGACGTGAGGTATGAAATATATATCAGATGTGAGGTGTATAATATATATATATATATATGTGTGTGAACAATTGGAAAACAGGAGATTTGATTTTAGAATGCGGGGAATTTAAGAGATGTAACGTGTGAAATCGAACCACTCCTAATGTATGTAAGCGAATCATGGACAATTAGCAGACTAGAGAGGAATTATCTGTGAAGATGTATTATAGATGAATGTTGAGCGTACCATGGGCGGATAGACAGAACGATGAAGATATCTTGAAAGTTAACTCACACAGAGAACTGGTCACTCACATCAGAAGGGGAGCAAGTAACTAGGGACGCTCACGCGCTGACGTGGGAGCAGGATACATATTAGTTATCACCAAGTTTTCAGGCCAGTAGGATGGGAGTCCACATCTATGCAATATACTACGTTTTTGATATGAACATGTCTCTGCAATAAACTCAGACAGTATCTACTAACTGGCCTCTGCGTTCCTTCAGTCGCATTCGTGTCCTGTTGCTCCGTTATACAGTGGGCTGTGGGCAGACATGGGTGGTTGTACCCTAGACAGTGAGCTGTGGGCAGACATGGGTGGTTGTACCCTAGACAGTGGGCAGACATGGGTGGTTGTACCCTAGACAGTGGGCTGTGGGCAAACATGGGTGGTTGTACCCTAGACAGTGGGCAGACATGGGTGGTTGTACCCTAGACAGTGGGCTGTGGGCAGACATGGATGGTTGTACCCTAGACAGTGAGCAGACATGGATGGTTGTACCGTAGACAGTGGGCTGTGGGCAGACATGGATGGTTGTACCCTAGACAGTGAGCTGTGGGTAGACATGGGTGGTTGTACCCTAGACAGTGGGCAGACATGGGTGGTTGTACCCTAGACAGTGGGCTGTGGGCAGACATGGATGGTTGTACCCTAGACAGTGGGCTGTGGGCAGACATGGATGGTTGTACCCTAGACAGTGGGCTGTGGGCAGACATGGATGGTTGTACCCTAGACAGTGGGCTGTGGGCAGACATGGGTGGTTGTACCCTAGACAGTGGGCTGTGGGCAGACATGGATGGTTGTACCCTAGACAGTGGGCTGTGGGCAGACATGGATGGTTGTACCCTAGACAGTGGGCAGACATGGGTGGTTGTACTCTAGACAGTGGGTTGTGGGCAGACATGGGTGGTTGTACCCTAGACAGTGAGCAGACATGGGTGGTTGTACCCTAGACAGTGGGCAGACATGGGTGGTTGTACCCTAGACAGTGGGCTGTGGGCAGACATGGATGGTTGTACCCTAGACAGTGGGCTGTGGGCAGACATGGATGGTTGTACCCTAGACAGTGAGCTGTGGGCAGACATGGATGGTTGTACCCTAGACAGTGGGCAGACATGGATGGTTGTACCGTAGACAGTGGGCTGTGGGCAGACATGGATGGTTGTACCCTAGACAGCGGGATGTGGGCAGACATGGATGGTTGTACCCTAGACAGTGGGTAGACATGGGTGGTTGTACCCTAGACAGCGGGATGTGGGCAGACATGGGTGGTTGTACCCTAGACAGTGGGCAGACATGGGTGGTTGTACACTAGACAGTGGGTTGTGGGCAGACATGGGTGGTTGTACCCTAGACAGTGGGCAGACATGGGTGGTTGTACCCTAGACAGTGGGCAGACATGGGTGGTTGTACCCTAGACAGTGGGCAGACATGGGTGGTTGTACCCTAGACAGTGGGCAGACATGAGTGGTTGTACCCTAGACAGTGGGCAGACATGGGTGGTTGTACCCTAGACAGTGGGCTGTGGGCAGACATGGATGGTTGTACCCTAGACAGTGGGCTGTGGGCAGACATGGATGGTTGTACCCTAGACAGTGGGCTGTGGGCAGACATGGATGGTTGTACCCTAGACAGTGGGCTGTGGGCAGACATGGATGGTTGTACCATAGACAGTGGGCTGTGGGCAGACATGGATGGTTGTACCCTAGACAGCGGGCTGTGGGCAGACATGGATGGTTGTACCCTAGACAGTGGGCTGTGGGCAGACATGGGTGGTTGTACCCTAGGCCTTGGGCAGATATGATCACCTATGTCATACGGCCATGGACTGCCTAAAGAAGAACAAGAAGAAGGAGCTTGGAATAGAATATGCGAGGTGTGAACTACAGGAGATGTGTGGAATATAAACTGTGCCATGTGTGGTATATAAACTGTGCCATGTGTGGTATATAAACTGTGCCATGTGTGGTATATAAACTGTGCCATGTGTGGTATATAAACTGTGCCATGTGTGGTATATAAACTGTGCCATGTGTGGTATATAAACTGTGTCATGTGTGGTATATAAACTGTGGCATGTGTGGTATATAAACTGTGTCATGTGTGGTATATAAACTGTGTCATGTGTGGTATATAAACTGTGCCATGTGTGGTATATAAACTGTGCCATGTGTGGTATATAAACTGTGCCATGTGTGGTATATAAACTGTGCCATGTGTGGTATATAAACTGTGCCATGTGTGGTATATAAACTGTACCATGTGTGGTATATAAACTGTACCATGTGTGGTATATAAATTGGGCCATGTGTGGTATATAAACTCTGCCATGTGTGGTATATAAACTGTGGCATGTGTGGTATATAAACTGTGCCATGTGTGGTATATAAACTGTGGCATGTGTGGTATATAAACTGTGCCATGTGTGGTATATAAACTGTGTCATGTGTGGTATATAAACTGTGCCATGTGTGGTATATAAACTGTGCCATGTGTGGTATATAAACCGTGGCATGTGTGGTATATAAACTGTGCCATGTGTGGTATATAAACTGTGCCATGTGTGGTATATAAACTGTGGCATGTGTGGTATATAAACTGTGTCATGTGTGGTATATAAACTGTGTCATGTGTGGTATATAAACTGTACCATGTGTGGTATATAAACTGTGTCATGTGTGGTATATAAACTGTGTCATGTGTGGTATATAAACTGTGTCATGTGTGGTATATAAACTGTGTCATGTGTGGTATATAAACTGTACCATGTGTGGTATATAAACTGTGTCATATGTGGTATATAAACTGTGTCATGTGTGGTATATAAACTGTGTCATATGTGTGTGTTGTATAAACTGTGTCATGTGTGTGTGTTGTATAAACTGTGTCATGTGTGGTATATAAACTGTGCCATGTGTGGTATATAAACTGTGCCATGTGTGGTATATAAACTGTGGCATGTGTGGTATATAAACTGTGCCATGTGTGGTATATAAACTGTGCCATGTGTGGTATATAAACTGTGCCATGTGTGGTATATAAACTGTGCCATGTGTGGTATATAAACTGTGCCATGTGTGGTATATAAACTGTGCCATGTGTGGTATATAAACTGTGCCATGTGTGGTATATAAACTGTGCCATGTGTGGTATATAAACTGTGTCATGTGTGGTATATAAACTGTGCCATGTGTGGTATATAAACTGTGACATGTGTGGTATATAAACTGTGGCATGTGTGGTATATAAACTGTGCCATGTGTGGTATATAAACTGTGCCATGGGTGGTATATAAACTGTGCCATGTGTGGTATATAAACTGTACCATGTGTGGTATATAAACTGTGTCATGTGTGGTATATAAACTGTGCCATGTGTGGTATATAAACTGTGCCATGTGTGGTATATAAACTGTGCCATGTGTGGTATATAAACTGTGCCATGTGTGGTATATAAACTGTACCATGTGTGGTATATAAACTGTGCCATGTGTGGTATATAAACTGTGCCATGTGTGGTATATAAACTGTGCCATGTGTGGTATATAAACTGTGCCGTGTGTGGTATATAAACTGTGCCATGTGTGGTATATAAACTGTGGCATGTGTGGTATATAAACTGTGCCATGTGTGGTATATAAACTGTGCCATGTGTGGTATATAAACTGTGCCATGTGTGGTATATAAACTGTGCCATGTGTGGTATATAAACTGTGCCATGTGTGGTATATAAACTGTGCCATGTGTGGTATATAAACTGTACCATGTGTGGTATAAAAACTGTACCATGTGTGGTATATAAACTGTGCCATGTGTGGTATGTAAAGCGGATGTAAGGTGTGAAATATCCCAGGTATACTGTCAGAAGCTGACTGAATCTTATCTCATATGTTTGTTTTTATAGCACAGAAACACAGTGTGTTGTCAAACTCTACCACCTTGAAGAAACTAGGTGAGTGTGTTACGCCCTTGAAGAAACTAGGTGAGTGTGTCATGACCTTGAATACACTAAATGAGTGTTGTGGCCTTGAATAAGCTAGGTGATTGTTAGGACCTTGAAGACACCAAATGAGTGTGTTGTGGCCTTGAAGAAGCTAGGTGAGTGTGTTATGACCTTGAATACACTAAATGAGTGTGTTGTGGCCTTGAAGAAGCTAGGTGAGTGTTATGACCTTGAAGACACTAAATGGGTGTGTTGTGGCCTTGAAGAAGCTAGATGTGTGTTATGACCTTGAAGAAACTAGGTGAGTGTGTCATGACCTTGAAGACACTAAATGAGTGCGTTGTGGCCTTGAAGAAGCTAGGTGAGTGTTATGACCTTGAAGAAACTAGGTGTGTCATGACCTTGAAGACACTAAATGAGTGTGTTGTGGCCTTGAAGAAGCTAGGTGAGTGTTATGACCGTGAAGAAACTAGGTGAATGTGTCATGACCTTGAAGACACTAAATGAGCGTGTTGTGGCCTTGAAGAAGCTAGGTGAGTGTTATGACCTTGAAGAAACTAGGTGTGTGTCATGACCTTGAAGACACTAAATGAGTGTGCTGTGGCCTTGAAGAAGCTAGGTGAGTGTTATGACCTTGAAGAAACTAGGTGTGTGTGTCATAACCTTGAATACACTAAATGAGCGTGTTGTGGCCTTGAAGAAGCTAGGTGAGTGTTATGACCTTGAAGAAACTAGGGGTGTGTCATGACCTTGAAGACACTAAATGAGTGTGCTGTGGCCTTGAAGAAGCTAGGTGAGTGGTATGACCTTGAAGAAACTAGGTGAGTGTGTCATGACCTTGAAGACACTAAATGAGTGTGTTGTGACCTTGAAGAAGCGAGGTGAATGTTATGACATTGAAGACACTAGGAGTGTGTCATGACCTTGAAGGCACTAAATGAGCGTGTTGTGGCCTTGAAGAAGCTAGGTGAGTGTTAGGACCTTGAAGAAACTAGTTGAGTGTGTTATGGCCTTGGTTATGGTTGTATTGATTTTAATGATTGTGGTGATGGTGTTTGTATTGATTGTAATTATTGTGGTGATGTTTGTATTGATTGTAATTATTGTGGTGATGTTTGTATTGATTGTAATGATTGTGGTGATGTTTGTACTGACTATGATGATCATGGTGATGTTTGTATTGATTGTAGTGATGTTGTTTGTATTGATTGTAGTGATGTTGTTTGTATTGATTGCAATGATTGTGGTGATGATGTTTGTATTGATTGTAGTGATGTTGTTGTATTGATTGTAATGATTGTGGTGATGATGTTTGTATTGATTGTAATGATAGTAGTTTGTTGTTTGTATTGATTGTGGTGTTGTTTGTACTGACTATGATGATCATGATGATGTTTGTATTAATTGTAATGATGATGTATGTATTGATTGTAATGATTGTGGTTAAGTTTGTTTTGGTTGTGATGACTGTGGTGATGATGTTTGTATTCACTGTTATAATTTTTTTTTATGTTTGCCTTGAATGTGATGATTGTGGTGATGTTTGCAGTGAATGTAATGATTGTGGTAATGTTTGTATTGATAGTAATAATCGGGGTGATGATGTTTGTATTTATTGATAATTATGGTCATCATCATCAAGTGCCCTGCCAGCTGGCGTAGGCGTTCATGGCTCTCCATAGATCTCGGTCTTTGGTTTTCTGGATCAACTCTGCTGCTGATATTCCTCCGTGCCACCGTCTCAATCTATCCAGCATCACTTCTCTTGGTCTACCTCTGCCTCTCTTCCCCTCGATCTTTCCAGTTGGCACGATGTTCTCCAATGCCTCTCTTCTCATCACATGACCAAAGAAAGATGTTTGTCTCTTTCTTATTGTTGTATATAGTGTTCTAGTTTCATTAGCCTGTTTCAGGCAGTCGTCGTTAGTTACTCTTGCAGTCCAAGGAAGTCTCAACATTCGTCTCAGGAACCAAATCTCTGTTGCTTCTAATTTCTTTTTAATTTGTTCATTTACATTCCAATATCCACTGCCATTATTATTATTATCGCCAATTATGGTGATTATGATTATATAGACATTGATGTTTGTGGTGATGATACAAATATTGATGTTTCTGAACGTGGTTATGATTAGGATTTTAAAGATTGTAAGCAAACTACTGAGCGTAATCTTGCCGAGAAATCAACAATCAGCTGAAAGATGCTGATGTTGACAGCGATGTCCTGTAAAGGATATGCAAACAACAACAAAACATATTGTAATGGTGATGTTGGGGGTGATTGTGGTGATGATATGGTTACAACGAAGCTTTATATGTGATTGTTGTAGATATGATGGTAATGGTATGATGGTGAGAGTCACGACAACAATGTTGAACGTGGTGATGATGGTGATTTTGATACAGTTAATGTAGTGGTGATGTGACATCAGCTAGCCAAAGGTCAACTCTGTGAGTGTGATCACCACGGCTGTCCTTGCTTGCAGACCCCACAGAGCTGGTGTTGCTGGGAGCGGCCATCTCCGCCTTCAGCGTGTTCGTCATCACTCTCCTGGTGGTGATCGTCACCTGTGTCTGTCGATGTCGCCAGCGTCAACCGCCTGCCTCGCCCAGGCCACTCAAGTCTGTCCTGCGCAAACCCAAGGAGGAATCGGACACTTCGATTCCGTCCACAGAAAGTGTCTCTGTCACCGGTAGGTTGTCCTGCTGTCACTGTCACTGCCTGGTGCTGTCACTGTCACCTGCTGTCACTGTCTTCTGCTGTCACTGTCTGGTGTTGTCGTTGTCTTCTGCTGTCACTGCCTGGTGTTGTCAGTCTACACAAACCTCTTGCTTGTACCGTTTTGTTACAGGCAGGGGGAGAATAATGACACACTTCCATTGTTTCAGACGGAGATTATAAGATCATTCATCCATTGTTACAGACAACTCAGAGATGATGCCACGCATCCATTGATAAAGAACGGGAAGAGATGATGCCACGCATCCATTGTTACAGAAAGGGAAGAGATGATGCCACGCATCCATTGTTACAGACAGCCCAGAGATGATGCCACGCATCCATTGTTACAGAACGGGAAGAGGTGATGCCACGAATCCATTGTTACAGACAGGGAAGAGAATAAGGGCCTATCCATTGCTACAGACAGCTCAGAGATGCCACGCATCCATTGTTACAGAACGGGAAGAGATGATGCCACGCATGCATTGTTACAGAACGGGAAGAGATGATGCCACGCATCCATTGTTACAGAACGGGAAGAGATGATGCCACGCATCCATTGTTACAGGCAGGGAAGAGAATAAGGGTCTATCCATTGTTACAGACAGGGGACAGAATAAGGGTCTATCCATTGTTACAGACAGGGGACAGAATAAGGGTCTATCCATTGTTACAGACGGGACAGAATAAGGGTCTATCCATTGTTACAGACGGGGGACAGAATAAGGGTCTATCCATTGTTACAGACAGGGGACAGAATACGGGTCTATCCATTGTTACAGACAGGGGACAGAATAAGGGTCTATCCATTGTTACAGACAGGGGACAGAATACGGGTCTATCCATTGTTACAGACAGGGGACAGAATAAGGGTCTATCCATTGTTACAGACAGGGGACAGAATAAGGGTCTATCCATTATTACAGACAGGGGACAGAATAAGGGTCTATCCATTGTTACAGACAGGGGACAGAATAAGGGTCTATCCATTGTTACAGACAGGGGACAGAATAAGGGTCTATCCATTGTTACAGACAGGGGACAGAATACGGGTCTATCCATTGTTACAGACAGGGGACAGAATAAGGGTCTATCCATTGTTACAGACAGGGACAGAATAAGGGTCTATCCATTGTTACAGACAGGGGACAGAATAAGGGTCTATCCATTGTTACAGACAGGGGACAGAATAAGGGTCTATCCATTGTCACAGACAGGGGACAGAATAAGGGTCTATCCATTGTCACAGACAGGGGACAGAATAAGGGTCTATCCATTGTCACAGACAGGGGACAGAATAAGGGTCTATCCATTGTCACAGACAGGGGACAGAATAAGGGTCTATCCATTGTCACAGACAGGGGACAGAATAAGGGTCTATCCATTGTCACAGACAGGGGACAGAATAAGGGTCTATCCATTGTCACAGACAGGGGGCAGAATAAGGGTCTATCCATTGTCACAGACAGGGGACAGAATAAGGGTCTATCCATTGTCACAGACAGGGGACAGAATAAGGGTCTATCCATTGTCACAGACAGGGGACAGAATAAGGGTCTATCCATTGTCACAGACAGGGGACAGAATAAGGGTCTATCCATTGTCACAGACAGGGGACAGAATAAGGGTCTATCCATTGTTACAGACAGGGGACAGAATAAGGGTCTATCCATTGTCACAGACAGGGGACAGAATAAGGGTCTATCCTTTGTTACAGACAGGGGACAGAATAAGGGTCTATCCATTGTCACAGACAGGGGACAGAATAAGGGTCTATCCATTGTCACAGACAGGGGACAGAATAAGGGTCTATCCATTGTCACAGACAGGGGACAGAATAAGGGTCTATCCATTGTCACAGACAGGGGACAGAATAAGGGTCTATCCATTGTCACAGACAGGGGACAGAATAAGGGTCTATCCATTGTCACAGACAGGGGACAGAATAAGGGTCTATCCATTGTCACAGACAGGGGACAGAATAAGGACACATCCATGTTTTCCTATTCTCATGCTGTGAACTCTTGCGTAGTTACACACATGCTGCTGCTATTATTTGCCACGACCAGGGAGTGCACTGCACTGCATTTTTGCGATTACCAGTGGCCTCCGCCATCAGGCGAACCCACTCCGACTTTTGAGGTACGTGTAATTTACGTTCCAAAGTCAAGGACGAGAGGTCAGTGTTTTAGTCTGGACTGTGTAAAGGGTTGAACCTGCTACCTCGCCTTCAGCGCACGGGAAGTTTAAGAGCAAGCACTCAGATCAATTCGGCTATACTGACCTACACATCTGTGGTTACAAGCGGGACAATATCAACATTCGGCCGCGCTGACCTACAAATGCATTGAGTGTGTTACAAACGGGACAGTATCAATATTCGTGGTGGGGAATGTTGTCAGTGCTGGGTGAATTACCATGTGGTGCTTTGAATATCTACAATGTTTACCCTGCACGCTCATCTGTATGCTTTGTCTATTTACAATGTTTACCCCGTGTTCATCTGGGAACTTTGACTATCTACAATTTTTACCCCTGCTTATCTGTGAACTTTGACTATCTACAATTTTTACCCCTGCTCATGTGTACTTTGACTATCTACAATGTGTACCCCCTGCTCATCTGTAAACTTTGACTATGTACACTGATTACCCCCTGCTCATCTGTGTACTGTTGGCTACATTTACAGGCTCCCCATAAGAGGTGTCCGTGAAAGTGCCAGGACAACGTCGGTGGGCTGTGCTGTCTGGCATGTCATCCACGTATTCCTGCTCTTGGATAATTGTGGGCGTGTCTGTGATGTGGTAAATAGGAGAATAACACAGAGCCTTCCACTTGGTTATCTGTCACCTGTCTGTAGGCAAGCTATATGTGGTTATCTGTCAACTGTCTGTAGTCAGGTTATATGTGGTTATCTGTCAGCTGTCTGTAGTCAGGCTATATGTGGTTATCTGTCAGCTGTCTGTAGTCATGCTAAATGTGGTTATCTGTCAGCTGTCTGTAGTCAGGCTATATGTGGTTATCTGTCAGCTGTCTGTAGGCAGGCTATATGTGGTTATCTGTCAGCTGTCTGTAGTCAGGTTATATGTGGTTATCTGTCAGCTGTCTGTAGGCAGACTATATGTGGTTATCTGTCAGCTGTCTGTAGGCAGGCTATATGTGGTTATGTCAGCTGTCTGTAGTCAGGCTATATGTGGTTATCTGTCAGCTGTCTGTAGGCAGGCTATATGTAATCTGTCTGTAGGCAGACTATATGTGGTTATCTGTCAACTGTCTGTAGTCAGGTTACATGTCAGCTGTCTGTAGTCAGGCTATATGTGGTTATCTGTCAGCTGTCTGTAGTCAGGTTATATGTGGTTATGTCAGCTGTCTGTAGTCAGGCTATATGTAATATGTCAGCTGCCTGTTGGCAGACTATATGTGGTTATCTGTCAACTGTCTGTAGTCAGACTATATGTGGTTATCTGTCAGCTGTCTGTAGGCAGGCTATATGTAATATGTAATCTGTCAGCTGTCTGTAGGCAGGCTATATGTAATCTGTCACTGTCTGTAGTCAGGTTATATGTGTCAACTGTTTGTAGTCAGACCATATGTGGTTATCTGTCAACTGTCATCAGACTATATGTGGTTATCTTTCAGTTATCTGTAGTCAGGTTATATGTGTCAACTGTCTGTAGTCAGATTATATGTCAACTGTCTGTAGTCAAGTTATATGTGGTTATCTGTCAACTGTCTGTATGCAGACTATATGTGGTTATCTGTCAACTGTCTGTAGGCAGACCATATGTGGTTATCTGTCAACTGTCTGTAGTCAGGTTATATGTGGTTATCTGTCAACTGTCTGTAGTCAGGTTATATGTGGTTATCTGTCAACTGTCTGTAGACTGACTATATGTGGTTATCTGTCAGCTGTCTGTAGTCAGGCTATATGTGGTTATCTGTCAACTGTCTGTAGTCAGGTTATATGTGGTTATCTGTCAACTGTCTGTAGTCAGGTTATATGTGGTTATCTGTCAGCTGTCTGTAGACTGACTATATGTGGTTATCTGTCAACTGTCTGTAGACTGACTATATGTGGTTATCTGTCAACTGTCTGTAGTCAGGTTATATGTGGTTATCTGTCAACTGTCTGTAGTCAGGTTATATATGGTTATCTGTCAACTGTCTGTAGGCAGACTATATGTGGTTATCTGTCAACTGTCTGTAGACTGACTATATGTGGTTATCTGTCAACTGTCTGTAGTCAGGTTATATGTGGTTATCTGTCAACTGTCTGTAGTCAGGTTATATGTGGTTATCTGTCAACTGTCTGTAGGCAGAACTATATGTGGTTATCTGTCAACTGTTTGTAGACTGACTATATGTGGTTATCGTCAACTTGTCTGTAGTCAGGTTATATGTGGTTATCTGTCAACTGTCTGTAGACTGACTATATGTGGTTATCTGTCAACTGTCTGTAGTCAGGTTATATGTGGTTATCTGTCAACTGTCTGTAGTCAGGTTATATGTGGTTATCTGTCAGCTGTCTGTAGTCAGGCTATATGTGGTTATCTGTCAGCTGTCTGTAGTCAGGCTATATGTGGTTATCTGTCAGCTGTCTGTAGTCAGTTATATGTCAGCTGTCTGTAGTCAGGCTATATGTGGTTATCTGTCAGCTGTCTGTAGTCAGGTTATATGTGGTTATCTGTCAACTGTCTGTATGCAGACTATATGTGGTTATCTGTCAACTGTCTGTAGGCAGACCATATGTGGTTATCTGTCAACTGTCTGTAGTCAGGTTATATGTGGTTATCTGTCAACTGTCTGTAGTCAGGTTATATGTGGTTATCTGTCAACTGTCTGTAGACTGACTATATGTGGTTATCTGTCAGCTGTCTGTAGTCAGGCTATATGTGGTTATCTGTCAACTGTCTGTAGTCAGGTTATATGTGGTTATCTGTCAACTGTCTGTAGTCAGGTTATATGTGGTTATCTGTCAGCTGTCTGTAGACTGACTATATGTGGTTATCTGTCAACTGTCTGTAGACTGACTATATGTGGTTATCTGTCAACTGTCTGTAGTCAGGTTATATGTGGTTATCTGTCAACTGTCTGTAGTCAGGTTATATATGGTTATCTGTCAACTGTCTGTAGGCAGACTATATGTGGTTATCTGTCAACTGTCTGTAGACTGACTATATGTGGTTATCTGTCAACTGTCTGTAGTCAGGTTATATGTGGTTATCTGTCAACTGTCTGTAGTCAGGTTATATGTGGTTATCTGTCAACTGTCTGTAGGCAGACTATATGTGGTTATCTGTCAACTGTTTGTAGACTGACTATATGTGGTTATCTGTCAACTGTCTGTAGTCAGGTTATATGTGGTTATCTGTCAACTGTCTGTAGACTGACTATATGTGGTTATCTGTCAACTGTCTGTAGTCAGGTTATATGTGGTTATCTGTCAACTGTCTGTAGTCAGGTTATATGTTGTTATCTGTCAACTGTCTGTAGGCAGACTATATGTGGTTATCTGTCAGCTGTCTGTAGGCAGGCTATATGTGGTTAAATGTCAGCTGTCTGTAGTCAGACTATATGTGGTTATCTGTCAGCTGTCTGTAGGCAGACTATATGTGGTTATCTGTCAGCTGTCTGTAGTCAGGCTATATGTGGTTATCTGTCAACTGTCTGTAGTCAGGTTATATGTCAACTGTCTGTAGTCAGGTTATATGTCAACTGTCTGTAGTCAGGCTATATGTGGTTATCTGTCAGCTGTCTGTAGTCAGGTTATATGTGGTTATATGTCAGCTGTCTGTAGTCAGGCTATATGTGGTTATCTGTCAGCTGTCTGTAGTCAGGTTATATGTGGTTATCTGTCAGCTGTCTGTAGTCAGGCTATATGTGGTTATCTGTCAGCTGTCTGTAGTCAGGCTATATGTGGTTATCTGTCAGCTGTCTGTAGTCAGGCTATATGTGGTTATCTGTCAGCTGTCTGTAATCAGGTTATATGTCAGTTTTCTGTAGTCAGGCTATATGTGGTTATCTGTCAGCTGTCTGTAGTCAGGCAATATGTGGTTAAATGTCAGCTGTCTGTAGTCAGGCTATATGTGGTTATCTGTCAGCTGTCTGTAGGCAGACTATATGTGGTTATCTGTCAGCTGTCTGTAGTCAGGCTATATGTGGTTATCTGTCAGCTGTCTGTAGTCAGGCTATATGTGGTTATCTGTCAGCTGTCTGTAGTCAGGCTATATGTGGTTATCTGTCAGCTGTCTGTAGTCAGGCTATATGTGGTTATCTGTCAGCTGTCTGTAGACAGGCTATATGTAATCTTCCCCTGTCTGAGCAGACTATATTTTTATCTTAAAACTGTTTAGCAGCTGTCTGTAGTCAGGCTATAAAAACTGTCAACTGTCTGTAGTCA
>JACEFZ010025222.1:0-32416 GCA_014155875.1 Cepaea nemoralis | reverse complement strand
GTCCCAGAGAAATAAAAAAGACGTGGAAGAAACAAATGGCTACCGTCCTATCAGTCTACTTAGCTGTGTAGGAAAATTAATGGAAAGCATTTTCAATGGCAGGCTAACAAGGCATCTGGAAGAAAACCAACTCTTAACACCTCACCAAGCAGGATTCAGAAAGTACAGATCCACTGAAGATGAAATAACCTATATAGCTCAGGAAATAGAGGATGCCTTCCAAGAGAGAAAGCACACACTAGCGGTCTGGATAAATTTAGAAAAAGCATTTGATAAATTGTGGAATGAAGGACTGAAAGTAAAACTGCAAAAAAGGCATGTTTGTTGGAAAATGTACTTATGCATCACCCACTACGCCAGAACTGCCAGGGCAAAAGCACACGGACAAACCAGCAAAAAGATGCTGTTGGAGCGAGGTGTCCCCCAAGAAGGAGTTCTTTCACCAACAATTTTCCTAGCATATATACATAACATCACGGAAAATGTTCCAGCCAGAGTACACACATCCTCCTTTGCAGATGACCTAGCCATATGGACATCTGAAGAATATATTAGTACAGCTAACAGCATAATACAGCAAGCCTTATTAGTGTAAGGGGACTGGACAAAATCATGGCTAGTGAAGATAAGTGAGGAGAAAACAACATGCACAGTGTTCTCCCTCTCAAATAAAACTCAGCAACCTAAGCTGGTATTGAATGGAAAAATATTGCGCCATGAAGAAAATCCAAACTATGTAGGAGTTACCTTTGATCGTCGCCTGACATGGAAGACACAAGTTGAAAAAAAAAAATCGAACAAGAGCAAGGCAAAGAATGACAATCATGAAAAAGCTTGCTGGTACAACGTAGGGAGCAGATGAGAAAGTACTCAAGAAGTTATACACTGGACGGGTGAGGCCAGTACTGGAATATGGCATCGCAGCTTGGGCAACAGCAGCTAAGTCAAATTTTAACAAAATAAGTAGAGTCCAAAATCAAGGAATGGGGATCATAACTGGAAGCCCGAAGACAACGCCTATTAAAGAACTAGAAAAGTTCACTTGTTTCCAACCAATGCAGGATAGAAGAGATAGCAGAGTACAACAATAAGCAGAAAAATTTAGAAGATTGACAGACCACCCTATGTATAACAGGTTTAATGGTTTTGGAAAAGGAAGACTGAAGCGTGGCAACTTTGTAGAAACTGCAAAACGAAAGATTAGGGCAGATCCCATACTTAACATATCAACAGTCAAATCCATTTACAATGCACACAGGTTCCCAGCTTGGAGACAGCAGCAACTGCCTGAGATGATAGAAAACATTCCTGGTGTTGAGAAAAAGAACACTCAGAATGAAGCAGAAAGAAGAAAAATAGCCCTAAACAACATAAAAGAGCATTACCTAAGTAGCAATTGGAACCATGCATATACAGATGGATCAGCCAAAGAATTCAATAGAAAATGGAGGAGGAGGAATTATCCTAAATTTAAATTTTTTAAAAAAATGGAGTGAAAAAAAAAAAACACAGTCAGTGGTAACTGGAAAATTTTCAAGTAACTTCAAAACAGAAGTAGAGGCTTTGAAAACTGCATCAGAAATGCTCTTGGTGGAGTAAAATAAAGAGAAGCAAATAGCTATCTTCACAGATGCAAAGTCAGCTGTCTCAATACTGAAGAGCAAAACAGCACAGAACTAGCTAGACCTAAGAAGCAGCACTCCATGGACTATGTCCAGAAATCCAAAAAGTTGTAATACAGTGGATCCCATCACATTGCAGTATACCTGGAAAATGAAGAGGCTAACAGACTGGCAAAAGAGGACGGACGACTATCACAGCCTGACATAGACATAACCTATAATGAGGCAAAGAGGTTTATAAAAATCACTTATAGAACCAAATGGGAATTAGAGCAACCAGGCCACCAGAAGGATGATGCATATTACAAACTCGACCGAAGTGAACAAGTAGCAATCTTCAGACTCCGCACAGGACATAACAGGCTGAAATACCACTTGTTCAATAAACTAAAGATAGGAGATACCGATGAATGTAACTTGTAGGAACTGGTAAAATGACAGCTAAACATTTGCTGCAGGAGTGCCAAATATATACAGATCAGAGAAAGATATTTTGGCCCACACCTGCTTCATTTGAGGACAAGCTCTATGGAGATATCAACAAGCTCAAGTTAACTACAGCTTACTTTAACTACATTCAGGTTGTCATCTAAAGGTGCACGAAGAAGTACTTAGACTGCCACACTTCATACCACAGGTATGTCGGTAGCAAAAGCGTCCCAGACGCATGAAATGGAATATTGCTTGGCTAGCAAATCCGTTACGTGGAAAGTCGGAATAGAAAGCTCGCTGTGTCGGCGTAATCAAAGGTGGAAAAAGTGTCCTAGTGGCACGAAATGGAATATTGCTGGAATAGCAAATCCATTACATGGAAAGTCCGAATCGAAAGCTCACTGTGTGGATGTCATCTGCAGACTGCATTCGTCTGGTTTCCGGAGGAACAGCTTGTGGTGACTGGAAGGCCCAATATACGGAAGTGAGGCTAAGCAGCCATGTGCAGGACATGACGATTCCTTGGGTGAGCCCAGTACCAGAGCGCTATGTATCGGCTCTGCAATTATGGAAACCTCCTTGGATGGCGGGGAATACCCATGGTCTGCCCCCGCCTTCCCTTGAAGGCTGACCAGGATGTCTTCGGCTGTTCTAAATGGGCCAGCTGGGATGGGGGATAGCACCCCAACAGTGAGAGTTAAACGTCCTAAGAAACCCAAGGGAAGGTTAACCTGTTCAACAAATGTCCACAGAAGTCGGATGTGTCGGCCTAATGAAGCAAGAACGCAGCTCTGCTGTAAACAGGCACAACGCAATCACGCCCGAAAAAACTCTCCAGTTGAACGCAGAAGAAGAAGTATCAGAAATGATTACCAGCACCCGAGACTGAAGGCTGTGGACAGATACGCTCGCCAACGCCAGACGGCAAGTACTGTGGAAAGTAGACGAATGAAGATAAGTCGAAGAACTAGACCACTCTATCTGGTAAATGAAGATAAGTCGAAGAACTAGACCACTCTATCTGGTAAATGAAGATAAGTCGAAGAACTAGACCACTCTATCTGGTAAATGAAGATAAGTCGAAGAACTAGACCACTCTATCTGGTAAATGAAGATAAGTAGAAGAACTAGACCACTCTATCTGGTAAATGAAGATAAGTCGAAGAACTAGACCACTCTATCTGGTAAATGAAGATAAGTCGAAGAACTAGACCACTCTATCTGGTAAGCAAACACACTAACCACCACACCAGCACTATTTCTGAACTTCCCAGACTCGACTACAACATGAAAGGAGCAAATTGGACTCTCGCGGATTGTCCTTACCATCCACACAATCCTTTTGTTCCTGTTTACAACTTTCCTATTAGAAATTAACACCCAGAAAACTATTCATCTGACGCATGTGCTAGCCTCAGGTTCTCCCCATCCCCTGCGTAATATGTTCAGAAACACAATGCTCAAAGTATGCCCGGCGCGGTGCCTGCCTTTGATGTCATTATGCTGCAGTGCCGCTGCCGCCCTTTCATTGCTTGCTACTCCCCCGACCCGAGGACCATAAAATTCCCTCAAGCACGCCACTGTATGCCGCTGAATGCGGGATCCCGTCCGCTGATTCGTCTTACTAATGTACTATTTCTGCCTTGTTTTCATCGACCTGAAAAATATACATACTCTCCAGCAGAAGGTTTTATCTCTTTGAGCGCCAAGGCCCCTTTCTGTCTGGTAGCTTTACAGCTCGTCTTAAAACATTCTAGTGAACCAAGGGGTAATAGAGGATACGACATGTCCAGGGATAATCGAGGAAATGACATGTCTAGGGATAATCGAGGAAATGACATGTCCAGGGATAATTGATTATACGACATGTGCAGGGATAATTGATTATACGACATGTCCAGGGATAATTGAGTATACGACATGTCTAGGGATAATCGAGGAAATGACATGTCCAGGGATAATTGATTATACGACATGTCCAATGATAATTGAGGATACGACATATCCAGGGATAATTGAGGATACGACATGTTTAGGGATAATCGAGGAAATGACATGTCCAGGGATAATTGATTATACGACATGTGCAGGGATAATTGATTATACGACATGTCCAGGGATAATTGATTATACGACATGTCCAGGGATAATCGAGGAAATGACATGTCCAGGGATAATTGATTATACGACATGTCCAAGGATAATTGAGGATACGACATATCCAGGGATAATTGAGGATACGACATGTTTAGGGATAATCGAGGAAATGACATGTCCAGGGATAATTGATTATACCACATGTCCAGGAATAATTGAGGATACGACATGTCTAGGGATAATTGAGGATAATTGAGGAAATGCGATTATCATTTCACCTCATGACGTGGCATACTGTCAACAGGATAGGACGCCACACATGATCATCATTTCACCTCATGACGTGGCATACTGTCAACAGGATAGGACGCCACACATGATCATCATTTCACCTCATGACGTGGCATACTGTCAACAGGATAGGACGCCACACATGATCATCATTTCACCTCATGACGTGGCATACTGTCAACAGGATAGGACGCCACACATGATCATCATTTCACCTCATGACGTGGCATACTGTCAACAGGATAGGACGCCACACATGATCATCATTTCACCTCATGACGTGGCATACTGTCAACAGGATAGGACGCCACACATGATCATCATTTTACCTCATGACGTGGCATACTGTCAACAGGATAGGACGCCACACATGATCATCATTTCACCTCATGACGTGGCATACTGTCAACAGGATAGGACGCCACACATGATCATCATTTCACCTCATGACGTGGCGTACTGTCAACAGGATAGGACGCCACACATGATCATCATTTCACCTCATGACGTGGCATACTGTCAACAGGATAGGACGCCACACATGATCATAATTTCACCTCATGACGTGGCATACTGTCAACAGATTAGGACGCCACACATGATCATCATTTCACCTCATGACGTGGCATACTGTCAACAGGATAGGACGCCACACATGATCATCATTTCACCTCATGACGTGGCATACTGTCAACAGGATAGGACGCCACACATGATCATCATTTCACCTCATGACGTTACATACTGTCAACAGGATAGGACGTAAACATGCGATGATCATTTCACCTCATGACGTGGCATACTGTCAACAGGATAGGACGCCACACATAATCATCATTTCACCTCATGACGTGGCATGCTGTCAACAGGATAGGACGCCACACATAATCATCATTTCACCTCATGACGTGGCATGCTGTCAACAGGATAGGACATCACAAATGCGATTATCATTTCAAACTCCATGAATATGCTGCACAACATCGCAAACGGCAGTCTCCGTGCGAAATGGACATCATTTTTAGATTCAGGCATCACATCACTGACTTGGATGTAGGCACCTGGATACACTGATGAAAAGAGCAATGAACGCACGGATCGGATGGCAAACAATGCACCAATACACAGGAAGAAGCATAGGCAGGGCTTAGACCGTCAATGCAGTATAGAATCATCTGGCCGATGTCGACAAGTCTCTGATGCTAGTTCGATTACATGAACTGGGAATGAGGTCTGGTCAAGCACATCCATACTGTCTGGTGGGCCGAGTGAAGACATTAGAACCAGCTCCTCGTGTGAACAGAGAGAAGAGACATTACATCCAACTCCTCGAGGAACCGAGAGAAGACATTACATTCATCTTCTCATAGGAACAGAGAGAGGAGACTTTACAACTAACTCCTTATAGGAACAGAGAGAGGAGACATTACATCCAACTCCTAAAGGGAACAGAGAGGAGACATTACATTAATCTCCTCATGGGAACAGTAAGAGGAGACTTTACAACTAACTGCTCATAGGAGCAGAGAGAGGAGACATTGCATCCAACTCCTCAAGGGAACAGAGAGGAGACATTACATTCATCTCCTCATGGGAACAGTAAGAGGAGACTTTACAACTAACTCCTCATTGGAGCAGAGAGAGGAGACATTACATCCAACTCCTAAAGGGAACAGAGAGGAGACATTACATTCGTCTCCTCATGGGAACAGTAAGAGGAGACTTTACAACTAACTCCTCATAGGAGCAGAGAGAGGAGACATTACATCCAACTCCTCAAGGGAAAAGAGAGGGGACATTACAACCAACTCCTCATGGGAACAGAGAGAGAGGAGACATTACATCTAACTCCTCAAGGGAACAGAGAGAAGGGAATTATAAATAACTCCTCATGGGAACAGTGAGTGGAGATACTTTAAGATGGTCTGCTGCATCAGAGGACAGATAACGCATGGGAATGCCCAATGTGTGGAGATGTCGAACGTGATGATTCAACATAACACAATATAACACAACACAGCATAACATGTAATAACACAATATAACATAAATAATATAACATAACACAACATAACACAACATAACATAATACAATATAACACAACACAATATAACATAACATAACACAATATAACATAACAAAACATAACATAATATAACACAAGACAAAATAACATAACATATAATAACACAACATAACATAACATAACATATAATAACACAAAACAACACAACATAACATAACTCAACACAATATAACATAACATATAATAACACAATATAACATAACATAACAAATAATAACACAAAACAACACAACATAACATAACTCAACACAATATAACATAACATATAATAACACAATATAACATAACATAAAATAACACAGCGTAACATAACATAGCACAATATAAGACAACACAACATAACATAACGAAATATAACAGAACATAAGACAACATAACATATAATTAACGCAATATAACATAACATAACATAACATAGCTGATCAATTGTCATGGGATGGCTAATCCTCTTAAGCTTATCTGCCATGGTCTTAAATATCGCCGAAATGTTGTCACTGTGGTATGTTGTCATTGTGAAATGTTGTCATTGTGAAATGTTGTCATATTAAAATATTAACACAATAGTTTACCTTAAGCAAACTGTTTTACTTTGATATATAATAGAACATGTCTGCTACCATATTACTTTGATATATAATAGAACATGTCTGCTACCATATTACTTTGATATATAATAGAACATGTCTGCTACCATATTACTTTGATATATAATAGAACATGTCTGCTACCATATTACTTTGATATATAATAGAACATGTCTGCTACCATATTACTTTGATATATAATAGAACATGTCTGCTACCATATTACTTTGATATATAATAGAACATGTCTGCTACCATATTAACAACTTTTAAGTCATAACAGTGCCACACTCTCTACTTCCCATTTTCTGCCATCCATTTGTGTGGGGTCCAGATCTACTGTTCGATTGGCGCGGAATCTCTTAACATACCACACCATGACGTGTTGACCTACTGTCACACCATGACGTGTTGACCTACTGTCACACCATGACGTGTTGACCTACTGTATCTGGTGACTTACTACTTTATGCCCCAACCGACCTGCTGTATCTGTCAAGTGTTTGTTTGCACGACGCCCTACTCGTGCAGTCAATCATCTCCTGTCCGAACGTCGGCCGTAAAATCTCCCATCCCTGAGAAAGTGTTGCAGTGCTACAACCGCTGCCAGACTATCGATTGAACTCTAGCTTGGAATCATACGGTGCTTGTTGTTGTTCCTCCTATGACCTACAGACTCCGTACAGAAATCTGCATGATTCATTGTGGGCGCTGGTTTCTGTTTTCTACGTTGTAGAGTAGGTCACGGTCAAGGAAGTCTCATGGCAGCCACAGCCACTGGAGTGTGACATGTTGGACCTGCGCCTATTTTAGGGCGGGCCTTATGAGGTGAGGTGACTGGTGGAAAGAACGGTATAGTCAGAGGAAAGGATAGTGAAAGGAAAGAAAGAAAAATGAAAGAAACACTGAAAGCGTAACGTCCTAACCATTACGTGAGCAGTGCTAGAAAGAAAGGAAGAAAGAAAGAAAGAAAGAAAAAAAGAAAGAAAGAAAGAAAGAAAGAAAGAAAGAAAGAAAGAAAGAAAGAAAGACCAGACATACACTTCAGGTGTGTGATATGTTTCACCAACTCAGTAATGTGATATGTCCTGCCACCCCAGTTATGTGATATGTCCTGCCACCCCAGCTATGTGATATGTCCTGCCACCCTAGGTATGTGATATGTCCTGCCATCCCAGTTATGTGATATGTCCTGCCACCCCAGCTATGTGATATGTCCTGCCACCCCAGCTATGTGATATGTTGTGCCACCCTAGGTATGTGATATGTCCTGCCACCCCAGCTATGTGATATATTGTGCTACCCCATCTATGTGATATGTCCTGCCACCCCAGCTATGTGATATGCTGTGCCACCCCAGCTATGTGATATGTCCTGCCACCCCAGCTATGTGATATGTCCTGCCATCCCAGCTATGTGATATGTCCTGCCACCCCAGCTATGTGATATGTCCTGCCACCCCAGGTGTGTGATATGTCCTGCCATCCCAGGTGTGTGATGTGTCCTGCCACACCATGTATGTGATATGTCCTGCCATCCCAGGTGTGTGATGTGTCCTGCCACACCAGGTATGTGATATGTCCTGCCACCACAGGTGTGTGATGTGTCCTGCCACCCCAGTTATGTGATATGTCCTGCCACCCCAGCTATGTGATATGTCCTGCCACCCCAGTTATGTGTTATGTGCTGCCACCCCAGTTATGTGATATGTCCTTTCACCCCATTTATGTGATATGTGCTGCCACCCCAGTTATGTGATATGTGCTGTCACCCCAGTTATGTGATATGGCCTGCCACCCCAGCTATGTGATATGTCCTGCCATCCCAGCTATGTGATGTGTCCTGCCATCCCAGCAATGTGATATGTCCTGCCACCCCAGTTATGTGATATATTCTGCCACCCCAGTTATGTGATGTGTCCTGTCACCCCAGTTATGTGATATGTCCTGCCACCCCAGCTATGTGATATGTGCTGCCACCCCCATTATGTGATATGTGCTGCCACCGCAGTTATGTGATATGTCCTGCCACCCCAGTTATGTGATATGTGCTGCCACCCCAGTTATGTGATATGTGCTGTCACCCCAGTTATGTGATATATCCTGCCACCCCAGCTATGTGATGTGTCCTGCCACCCCAGCTATGTGTTATGTTGTGCCACCCCAGCTATGTGTTATGTCCTGCCACCCCAGCTATGTGATATGTTGTGCCACCCCTGTATGTGATATGTCCTGCCACCCCAGCTATGTGATATGTCCTGCCACCCCAACTATGTGATATGTTGTGCCACCAAAGCTATGTGATATGTTGTGCCACCCCAGATTTGTGATATGTCCTGCCACCCCAGTAATGTGATATGTTCTGCCACCTCAAGAGTGTGATATGTGGTGTGTGAGTTGTTCAAACCCACGTGAAAGACAGGTATGCAACAAATAGAATGTAATACCACAGTGATGTGGTGGCAGAAAGTAATGTCACAGTAACTGTGTGACAGAAAGTAATGTCACAGTAACGAGGTGACAGAAAGTAATGTCACAGTAACTTCATGACAGAAAGTAATGTCACAGTAACTTCGTGACAGAAAGTAATGTCACAGTAACTTCGTGACAGAAAGTAATGTCGCAAGTAATTTCATGACAGAAAGTAATGTCACAGTAACTTCATGACAGAAAGTAATGTTACAGTAACGAGGTGACAGAAAGTAATGTAACAGTAACTTCATGACAGATAGTAATGTCACAGTAACTTTGTATCAGAAAGTAATGTCACAGTAACTTCATGACAGAAAGTAATGTCACAGTAACTTCATGACAGATAGTAATGTCACAGTAACTTCATGACAGATAGTAATGTCACAGTAACTTTGTATCAGAAAGTAATGTCACAGTAACTTCATGACAGAAAGCAATGTCACAGTAACTTCATGACAGATAGTAATGCCACAGTAACTTTGTACCAGAAAGTAATGTCACAATAACTTCGTGACAGAAAGTAATGTCACAGTAACTTCATGAAAGAAAGTAATGTCACAGTAACTTCGTGACAGAAAGTAATGTCACAGTAACTTCGTGACAGAAAGTAATGTCACAGTAACTTCATGACAGAAAGTAATGTCACAGTAACTTCATGACAGAAAGTAATGTCACAGTAACTTCGTGACAGAAAGTAATGTCACAGTAACTTCGTGACAGAAAGTAATGTCACAGTAACTTCATGACAGAAAGTAATGTCACAGTAACTTCATGACAGAAAGTAATGTCACATTAACTTCGTGACGGAAAGTAATGTCACAGTAACTTCATGACAGAAAGTAATGTCACAGTAACTTCGTGACAGAAAGTAATGTCACAGTAACTTCATGACAGAAAGTAATGTCACAGTAACTTCATGACGGAAAGTAATGTCACAGTAACTTCGTGACAGAAAGTAATGTCACAGTAACTTCGTGACAGAAAGTAATTTCACAGTAACGTTGTGACAGAAAGTAATGTCACAGTAACTTCATGACAGAAAGTAATGTCACAGTAATGTGGTGGCAGAAAGTAATGTGACAGTAATGTGGTGACAGAAAGTAATGTGACAGTAATGTGGTGACAGAAAGTAATGTCACACTAACTTCGTGACAGAAAGTAATGTCACAGTAATGTGGTGACAGAAAGTAATGTCACAGTAATGTGGTGACTGAAAGTAATGTCACAGTAATGTGGTGACAGAAAGTAATGTCACAATAATGTGGTGACAGAAAGTAATGTCACAGTAATGTGGTGACAGAAAGTAATGTCACAGTAATGTGGTGACAGAAAGTAATGTCACAGTAATGTGGTGACAGAAAGTAATGTCACAGTAATGTGGTGACAGAAAGTAATGTCACAGTAATGTGGTGACAGAAAGTAATGTCACAGTAATGTGGTGACAGAAAGTAATGTCACAGTAATGTGGTGACAGAAAGTAATGTCACAGTAATGTGGTGACAGAAAGTAATGTCACAGTAATGTGGTGACAGAAAGTAATGTCACAGTAATGTGGTGACAGAAAGTAATGTCACAGTAATGTGGTGACAGAAAGTAATGTCATAGTAATGTGGTGACAGAAAGTAATGTCACAGTAATGTGGTGACAGACAGTAATGTCACATTAATGTGGTAACAGACAGTAATGTCACAGTAACTTCGTGCCCGACGGTGTCAGTGTCCTATAGGCTAACCAATACTGCGTATGTCACATCTAATAATATCCTTTGGTGAAGCGTTGTGTCTAGATGGTGAAGCGTTATGTCTAGATGGTGAAGCGTTATGTCTAGATGTGTCTAGACGGCGAAGCGTTGTGTCTAGATGTGTCTAGATGGCAAAGCGTTGTGTCTAGATCGCGAAACATTGTGTCTATATGGTGAAGCGTTATGTCTAGATGGTGAAGCGTTATGTCTAGATGGTGAAGCGTTATGTCTAGATGTGTCTAGACGGCGAAGCGTTGTGTCTAGATGTGTCTAGATGGCAAAGCGTTGTGTCTAGATGGCGAAGCGTTGTGTCTAGATGGTGAAACGTTGTGTCTAGATGGTGAAGCGTTATGTCTAGATGGTGCAGCGTTGTGTCTAGATGTGTCTAGACGGCGAAGCGTTGTGTCTAGATGTGTCTAGATGGCGAAGCGTTGTGTCTAGATGGCGAAGCGTTGTGTCTAGATGGTGAAACGTTGTGTATAGATGGTTAAACGTTATGTCTAGATGGTGCAGCGTTGTGTCTAGATGTGTCTAGATGGCGAAGCGTTGTGTCTAGATGTGTCTAGATGGCGAAGCGTTGTGTCTAGATGGCGAAGCGTTGTGTCTAGATGTGTCTAGATGGCGAAGCGTTGTGTCTAGATGGTGAAGCGTTGTGTCTAGATGGTGAAGCGTTGTGTCTAGATGGTGAAGCGTTATGTCTAGATGTGTCTAGATGGTGAAGCGTTATGTCTAGATGTGTCTAGATGGTGAAGCGTTATATCTAGATGTGTCTAGATGGTGAAGCGTTATGTCTAGATGTGTCTAGATGGTGAAGCGTTATGTCTAGATGGCGAAGCGTTGTGTCTAGATGGTGAAGCGTTGTGTCTAGATGGTGAAGTGTTGTGTCTAGATGGTGAAGCGTTGTGTCTAGATGTGTCTAGATAGTGAAGCGTTGTGTCTAGATGTGTCTAGATGGTGAAGCGTTGTGTCTAGATGTGTCTAGATAATGAAGCGTTGTTTCCAGATGGCGAAGCGTTGTGTCTAGATGGTGACGCGTTGTGTCTAGATGGTGAAGCGTTGTGTCTAGATGGTGAAGCGTTGTGTCTAGATGGCGAAGCGTTGTGTCTAGATGGTGATGCTTCGAAGTACACTTGTTCCTGTAGCACGACGATGTCATCATTTTGAGGTGACGGGTTCGGGTCCCGGTCGGTAACTTAAGATTTAAATTTTTATGTTGCTAGTGCGTCCTGCAGTTTTTATTCCTTCATCTATTTCGATGAACGCCAAACAATCACATATACTAATCGTCGACAAGATGAAGTGACGTACTAATGTGTCATTCGTCGAATTATATCCTCAACACCAGAGCAGAGTTAGATATCTATTTTACAACTGGTTGACTTGAAGCGCTCCTGAAACGCATGTATACATAGCCATGAAGGCCTAACCTCCTAACGCCCGGACTATCTCGGCGCTATATGGAGAAACAGCAAATTTAACACCGCGATTATCGATTGTCAAAAACCAGAGTCCAAATATTGAACAAACTCTGGCTGTGGAGATGAGAATCTGACAGGCCCACTGCTCGCACGTCTTCCTGGAGATTTCAAGTCATAAATTCCCCATGGACAAGCACATAAACATGAGCTCTCTATTCCAAGAATGGCCCCACAGAAATCGCATTTTATGGCAATTGTTCGCTGGAGGGACATGATTGCGCGTTTGGTTAGATGATTGAGGGATTCAACGACTGCGAAACCTGGTACACCAGTTTTTCGTCTGTGATTCTTGACGTATTCGAACCTCTGCTCTTCCCGTTTATGGGCGGTTTAGTCGTATTTCCGAGGGACATGTTTGTAGCAAGACTACAATACGTTTATGACTACACTGGTTCTTTTAAGGTCACGACAATTAGGAGCCTATTTCTGTGGAGGTCACAAAATGTTCATGAAGGGCAATGTCTAAGAAGGCTATACTATAACGACGAGGGCCTATTTATTCTGCGGCACATTAACATTATAAGATTATAGCCAGGCCGGCGCCGTGGCTCAGAGCCAGTGAACGCGTTTCACAATTCTCCGACACACCGAATCGAGGTGCGCAACCAGCTCCAGATGATTTAAAAGCAGACTACCTTGCGTTCATCTCGATAGTATGAGGGTCGTCGTTTAGAAAACTATGGCAAACTGCTGAACGTAAAATTTGCCGAGTAAATCACAAATAGTTTAAAGAATGTCGAGATTGATTGCGATGTTATTTAAATGACACAACAAACACAATTATAGTGAGGCCACAATATGCTAATGAGGGCTGGTGTGTGGGCTGGACACAATAAGTTGACGATGGTCATTTCTTTACGAGGACCACAATAATGACTGAAAAAAGCAACGGCAAGCATCATGATATGTTCAGTAATCGGAACAGTCATAACATCTGATGGGAAGTGTCTTGAGGAGATTAGAACAAGGATCGCCATGGCTAAGGTAGCTTTTAACAAAATTGAAAGCATATTGACCAATAAGAATATGCCAACTGTAATGAGAAAAAGAGTGTTGAAGTGCTACACAGAACCTGTACTTTTGTATGGATGTAAAATTTTGACAATGAGCAAACAAGCTGAAAGACATCTAATGGCAGTGGAAATGTGATGTCTGGCGAAAATGAAAAGAAAACCATGGCCAGACAGAAGAACCAATGAGACAGCCATACAAAAGATAAATAAAAACCGTAAATTAATTATAAAAATTAGGCGTAATCAGGCAACACGTTTGGGGCACGTTATGAGAAGGAATAAACTAGAGAATTTGGTTACAGCTGTCAAGACTGAGAGGAAAAGAACAAGTGGAAGGCAGAGAGATACATATCTAGATAGCTTGGCCAGATGGCATGGTCGAGACAAGAACACAGAGTTGATCCACGACTCTGGTGATCGTGTGAGGTGGCGAGACATGACTGCTCACGCTTATCGGCATGGCATATGATAACAATGATGATGATGATAATCGCCACGGTTGTCAGTGGCTAAGTAGCGACTGGAAGTGGTATGTCCTGCAGATTGTCAGTTGTTGTGAAGGCAATAATGTCTGCGTATAATTAACGACTATAGCAAGCATTTTAGGACATGTCATGTTTTTGTCTTTATTATCACTATAAAGATATCTTGAGTATATATTAGCATACGCTAATTAAAATTAAATGGTTTTATTGCGCGTATAAGAACATATTTCACCATTTTTAGGATTAGCTAATACCCCGGCATTTGTAGGTCCTGTCCCGACTTGTGATGCGCTCCATGGCATTTTTATGTCCTTTGTTCCCAGCAAACCAAATATTGTCCACGTTGCTTGCCATGTCATTTTCTGACAGTAAGAAAAGTACTTTCCCGCCACGAGCTACGCTTCATCTACAAACAAAGAAATTGGGATAGATAAAGTATTATGTCCAATCGAAGGATAAGGTATTATGTCCAGACGATAATCGACCTCTGACTCAACTGAACGTGCCCATAATTAGAGCATTAAGGTAATCTCCGATGACTCATCCACCCCATGGAGACAGGATGGTGCACTTAGGGGAATATTCTAGTCACATGTTGAGTTGGGAGACAACATTGTGTCATCGCAGTCTCACACGGTATGTCAAACCAGTCTCAGCTATAGATGCCTGAAGCCAGGCCTTCGAAAAATAGTCTGTCATTTAATGGATGTGTACAGGAGTTCAGAGAGCAAAAGTTTGGTGCAGGTTGTGAGATATAATTTTGCAATGTGAGTGAAGTAACAGTTGTTGCTGAGAAGCTGTTTCATACAAAGATTGTGAAGTGAAAGTTGTTGCTGAGAAGCTGTTTCATACAAAGATTATGAAGTGAAAGTTGTTGCTGAGAAGCCGTGTTATACAAAGATTATGAAGTGAAAGTTGTTGCTGAGAAGCTGTTTCATACAAAGATTATGAAGTGAAAGTTGTTGCTGAGAAGCTGTTTCATACAAAGATTATGAAGTGAAAGTTGTTGCTGAGAAGCTGTTTCATACAAAGATTGTGAAGTGAAAGTTGTTGCTGAGAAGCTGTTTCATACAAAGATTATGAAGTGAAAGTTGTTGCTGAGAAGCCGTGTTATACAAAGATTATGAAGTGAAAGTTGTTGCTGAGAAGCTGTTTCATACAAAGATTGTGAAGTGAAAGTTGTTGCTGAGAAGCCGTGTTATACAAAGGTTGTGAAGTGAAAGTTGTTCCTGAGAAGCTATTTCATACAAAGATTGTGAAATAAAAGTTGTTCAATCAATCATGTGTCATGCCGGAAAGCGTGGGCGGTCATGACTCGCAATTTCACTCGATCACCAGAGTCGTGGATCAGCTCAGTGTTCCTGTCTCGACCATGCCATGTGGCCAGGCCAGCCAGATATTTACTTCTCGGTCTTCCCCTTGGTCTGTTCCCTTCGATCTTGCCAGTTGTCACCAAGTTCTCCAATCCATTTCTTCTCAAAACATGTCTAAAAACTTTTGACTGTCTACGTCTAATTTCTCTAACGGATTAACGATTTTAATTTGTCTCCTGTAGTACTTGGTCATTGGTTTTTCTATCTGTCCATGGTATTCTTTGCATTCAGAAACCACATTTCTACAGCCATCAGATGTTTTCAAGCTTGGCTGCTCATTGTCCAAGTTTCACATCCATACAAAAGAACAGGCTCTATGTAGCACCTCAACACTCTTTTTCTCATTTTAATTGACATCTTTTTATTGGTCAGTATGTTTTTCATCTTGCTAAACGCTACTTTCGCCATGGCGATTCTCGTTCTAATCTCTACAAGGCACCTCCCATCAGATGTTATGACTGTTCCGAGATAATTGTAACGATTCACTTGTCGAAGAATATTCCCATTTACTTGCATTTACATTGTGGTAATTCGTTCTTCCTAGTGACGACCATAATCTGTGTCTTTTTACAATTTAATTCTAACCCCAGTTGTTCACGTGTGCAACAACCGCATCTACTAATTGTTGCAGATCCTGCTCATTGTCTGCAATCAATACGGTATCATCTTTTTATTGGTCAGTATGTTTTTCATCTTGCTAAACGCTACTTTCGCCATGTCGATTCTCGTTCTAATCTCTACAAGGCACCTCCCATCAGATGTTATGACTGTTCCGAGATAATTGTAATGATTCACTTGTCGAAGAATATTCCCATTTACTTGCATTTTACGTTGTGGTAATTCGTTCTTCCTAGTGACGACCATAATTTGTGTCTTTTTTCAATTTAATTCTAACCCCAGTTGTTCACGTGTGCAACAACCGCATCTACTAATTGTTGCAGATCCTGCTCATTGTCTGCAATCAATACTGTATCATCTGCATATCTAATGTTATTGATGTTTCGTTCTACAATACTGACACCATTTATATCTTCTACATTTCTGAAATTATTTTCCCTGTATAGGGAAAAAAGATCTGGAGACATTACCCATCCCTGCCTAACACCTCTCTTATAAGCTGATATTGTCCCACTTCATTATTAATCCTTATGGCAGCTTGTTGTTTCCAATATATGGTTTTTCATAAGTCTAATGTCTTTCCCATCAATTTGTAGATCTGCAAGCATATCTACCATGGTGATATGTCTTACTCTATCGAAGGCCTTTGTGTTGTCAATAAGGCAAAGATGAATATCTTTGTTTATTTCTATAGAACGTTCAATAACTGATCGCAGCATATACACAGCATTTACTGTACCCTTTCCTTCTACAAACCCACATTGTTCTTCCCCTATTTCTGGTTGAATTTTCGTCCTCATTCTTTGCATGATAATTCGTAGCAAAATCTTTGTGATGTGACTCATTATACTAATTGTTCTATGTTGATCACATTCCAAGGCTCCTGATTTCTTTGGTATTGCAATAAATTCAGAATTACATAATTCAGAAGGTATATCTTCAAAAGTGGCGGTCCTTCATTATTAAATCTAATATCATACTGTTCATCTCTGTTATCATCATAAAGATTTTTCACATAGTCTGACCATGCATGTATACTCTGATCTTTTTGTACTATGATTTTGCCATCTTTAGTTTTTAGAAAGCCTGCTGATGTACTTGTTCTTTTACTAGTAAGTTCCTGAATTCTTTTGTGCACTAATTTGGTATTTTGACTGTTGTGTTGTTTTTCAATTTTTAAGCAATTTTTCTCAAGCCATGCTTATTTTGCCTCTTTACATAATATTCTGCCTTGTCTGTGAATTTCTTCATATTTGGCAGAATTATTTTTGTTGAGTCTTCTTGTTTCCATTAGTTGTAAAATTGTTCCAGTCATACATTTCTTACGACCCACCATCTTTAATTTTGGAATAGTTGTTTCTGTAGCCAAACTGATTGAATTCTTCAGCATTTCCCATTGATCATCCACATCCTGGAATAGGATCTGTAGATCAGACAATATATCAAATCTGTTCTGTACTTCTATGTTGAATTTGTTTTGTATTTCCTTGTCGTTACTCAATGTACACAAATCATATTTAGTGTTTCCTGTTATATACTTGACTTTCTTTAACTTTATCCTCAATGTTCCTGTAAGTAATCTGTGGTAACTGTAACAATCAGCACTGACAACTGTTTTTGCTACTGTTAGCGCATTTCTAAATCTTCTGCTAATCAGAATGTAATCAATCTAGTTTATAATCCTGCTATCAGGACTCCTCCATGCCCATAATTTTCTAGGGTGTTGCTTAAACCAGGTGTTTCCTACAATCATTTCCTGCTCTTTTGCCCACTCTACAAGTCTGTATCCTCTTTTATTTCTCTCTCCTAAACCATGGTTTCCTACTGTGTATCTATCATCTTGATTTCATACTTTTGCATTGAAGTCCCCTATTATGATGTTTATTTCTGAATTTTTACATTTCTTTAAAGCAGACTCTATGGCATTATAAAATTCCTCTACACTATCCTCACTGGATTCTCCCGTTGGGGCATATACCTGAATAACATTTATGCCAAAAGGTCTGCCGCTCAATTTAACTAGTAGAAAAGTTGTTGCTGAGAAGCTTTTACATACAAAGATTGTGAAGTGAAAGTTGTGACTGAGAAGCTGTGTCATGAAAAGGTTGTGAAGTGAAAGTTATTGCTGAGAAGTTGTGTCATACAAAGGTTGTAAAGTGAAAGTTGTTGCTGAAAAGCTGTGAGTGGTCTCAAGATATGGTGTCCGCCTCGAGTGCTGGAGGTCCCGGGTTCAAGCCCTGGTGAGGGCCGGGATTTTTTCACGTGGACTTCTAGTAACAAAATTTCCCCTGGTCTCTGGGTAGTGAGTTCGGACGCCCGTGTGTATTGTTGCGCACATAACACAACCCTTGGCATTGGAAATCGAAATAGAGTAGCCTAACAGCACTGCCTGGCAAAATATCGAGTTAAAGATCTACCCAAAGTATTTCAGGATCCTCGCCGGTGCTAAGAAGTTCGTGCACTGAGCTGAGATTCTCCAGACTCAGGCTTGAGTTAGGGGTAGAACGTAGCACTTATGGGTTACACCAGTGTGCCGTGATGTTGATCCGTCGACTAACCTACACTAAACGTAACTAAACTGTGTCAGGCAAAGATTGTGAAGTGATAGTTGTTAATGAGAAGCTGTATCATACAAAGATTGTGAAGTGAAAGTTGTTAATGAGAAGCTGTATCATACAAAGATTGTGAAGTGAAAGTTGTTAATGAGAAGCTGTATCATACAAAGATTGTGAAGTGAAAGTTGTTAATGAGAAGCTGTATCATACAAAGATTGTGAAGTGAAAGTTGTTAATGAGAAGCTGTATCATACAAAGATTGTGAAGTGACACCTGTTATTGAGAAGCTTTGTCATGCAAAGATTATGAAGTGAATGTTATTGCTGAGAGGCTGTGTTATACAAAGATTGTGAAATGAAAGTTGTTGCTGAGAACTGTGTCAAACAAAGATTGTGAAGTTAAAGTTGCTGCTGAGAAACTAGTTCATATAAATGTTGTGAATTAAAAGTTGTACTGAGAAGCTGTTTTATGCAAAAAGGGGGGGGGGGGGGGGGGTACGGGGTGTCAGGCATTGGTAGCACCTTTGGTAAGGATGGCTCTCATGTCCTTTCAGGACCCATCCCCCACTGGTCCAAGTCTGACACCCAGCTCGTGCCTGTGGCTCCTAGTAGCTGTCAGCATGCGACAGCGGCCACCCCCCGGGCAACAGCTGTGAGAGGCTGGCTAAACCAGGCATGGGTATCCGATTTGGTGTCAAACCAAGAGGTAAACTAGGGTATGCCTACCCAGCATGTGAAGACAGGATTCGGCAGACTGCGCGGAAGAAATCATTCCTGATTCAACGGGCAAGACGGCGTTTACCTGCAAAGCGTTGTGGAACGTAATGAGCACGGCAAGGCACGTAGAGCGCCCTGGTCATCCACTGCACCTGTATTCGTCTCCAATCGTCTCGACTTGTCTTGCCACTGGACTCAGATGGACTCAGGCGAGAGAGTGAGGTCGACGAATTGCGCAACTCTTCCTCACTTTAATCCAAGTCATCGCGCAAGTCATTCTTCATCCAACGTCACATATCACCTTCAAGCCCTGTGGCGATGGGCGAGCGGCAAAGCGGCAGGCGTGGGTACGCTGGCAGCCGTAGTCGCAGACCTGCACACAGGCGGCTCAGGCCATATGGTCGTCTTCTACTGACCGGAGCAGCAGTGGGATTCGGCAGCCCCCTGAGCGACTGAGCAGCCCTCTATAGGAACACACTGCTCACCTCCATAGCATGAGGAAGGGGCTAGAAAAGGTGCCCTAAACATTGTCTGCTCCATCACTACCTAACCAGCTAGCCGCGGTTGGTGGGTACCCTAACTGCGGTCGACATACAAAGAAAGATAAAACAAGCAAAGCTAAAAGAGTAAACCATATTCCCTTAACAATTGGAACTTGGAATGTACGCACCCTACTTGACAGAGACGGCGCGTCGGGTCCAGAGAGACGAACAGCACTGATTGGGAGAGAGCTGGGCAGGTACAACATCGACATTGCAGCCTTGAGCGAGACACGACTTGCAGAAGAAGGCCAAATCTGTGAAATTGGTGCCGGCTACACATTTTTCTGGAGTGGAAGGAAAAGCGAGGAAAGACGCCAATCCGGTGTGGGATTTGCCATTAAGTCGGCCCTGGTCGGCAAATTAGCTGGATTTCCAAAGGCTATAAACGACAGGCTCATGACCATGAAGTTGCCTCTGCTGAATGGAAGGAAGCACGCAACCATTGTGAGTGTCTACGCACCAACTATGACCAGCGAAGATGATGTTCTATGAGGACCTGCACAATATATTACCATCTGTTCTCAAAGGAGACAAACTTATACTCCTGGGGGATTTCAATGCCAGAGTAGGCACGGACACCACCTCTTGGAGTGGCATTATTGGAAAGCATGGAGTCGGAAATTGTAACAGCAATGGACTCCGCCTCCTTCAGACTTGTGCCGAACATGATCTCCTGATTACGAACACAATTTTCCGTCTCCCCATGAGAAATAGGACATCGTGGATGCACCCTCGCTCGAAACACTGGCACCTCATTGACTATGTCATCGTCAGGAGGAGTGACAGACAAGACGTTCGAGTGACAAAATCCATGTGTGGCGCCGAATGTTGGACAGACCATCGTCTCATTGTCTGGAAAATGAACATCCACATCAGGCCACCACGGCGTCCTCAAGGGGCGAAAATGCAAACAAAGCTAAATGTCACCCGCCTAAACAGCAAGAAAATGCAGCAGTCGTTTGAAAATATGCTGGAAGACCGCCTCAAGCCCAATGCTGAAGCTAAACAGGATACAGAAACAGAATGGAGAGCCCTAAAGGACACGATTTACAACACTGCTATGGAAATCCTGGGTCCAGCCCCCCGAAAGCATAAAGACTGGTTTGATGAAAATTCCGAAGACATCAACCAATTGCTGGCCGAGAAACATCTTCTCCTCAAGGCACATTTGAATGACCCAAAGTCAACATCAAAAAAAGATGCTTTCAAGAACATTCAGAGAGTAGTGCAGCAGAAACTTCGGCACATGCGGGACTCCTGGCTGAGCAGCAAAGCTGATGAAATTCAGGGCTTTGCTGACAGCCACGACATGAAAAACTTCTACGACTCACTGAAAGCGGTCTATGGTCCTTCATCACCAGGCATAGTTCCCCTCCTCAGTGCAGACGGGGGAACATTGGTCACCGATAAGAAAGAAATCCTCCAACGCTGGGCAGAGCATTTCAGCAAAATCTTAAATGCAACTTCCTTCTTCGATGATGAAACCATCAATTGCCTTCCTCAAGTTCCCACCAATGAGACTCTTGATGACCTGCCAACCATAGTGGAAATAAACAAAGCCATCCAGCAACTCTCCAGCGGCAAGGCACCTGGTCCTGACTCCATCCCAGCAGAGATATACAAGGCAGGTGGGCCGGTCCTAACAGAGCAGCTTCACCAAGTCTTACAAACATATGGATGAACGAGACCATGCCACAAGATTTTAAGGACGCGTCAATAGTCCACCTTTACAAACGTAAAGGAAACCGCCAATCCTGTGACAACCACCGAGGCATCTCCTTGCTTTCAATTGCAGGGAAGATACTCGCCAGAATTCTTCTCAATCGCCTCACAGCCCATCTCGATCAAGGTCTTCTTCCTGAGAGTCAATGTGGCTTCAGAAAAGAACGTGGAACTGTTGACATGATTTTCGCTGCAAGGCAGCTGCAAGAGAAATGTCAGGAACAGAACTGCGAAATGTTCTCCACTTTCATTGACCTTACCAAGGCTTTTGATACAGTCAGCAGAGAAGGACTGTGGAAGATTATGGCAAAATATGGCTGTCCACGAAAGTTTGTCCAAATAGTGCGGCTATTTCATGACGGCATGCAGGCAAGAGTACAGGAAAATGGTGAGCTGTCTGAACCCTTTCCTGTCACCAATGGAGTGAAGCAAGGATGTGTCCTGGCACCAACACTGTTCAGCCTCATGTTTTCAGCCATGTTGATGAATGCCTTCGAGAACGACGACATTGGAATAGACATCAACTACCGTATGGATGGAAAGTTATTCAATCTCAGAAGGCTGAAAGCTAAAACCAAAATTGACAGCGGCACCGTCAGAGAGCTCCTGTTTGCTGATGATTGCGCTCTATACGCCAACTCAGAGGCGGACATGCAACATAATGTTTCAGCTTTCTCACATGCCTGTGCCAACTTTGGGCTCAATATCAACTTGGAGAAGACTGTAGTTATGTACCAGCCAGCTCCAGGGAATAATCACACTGTGCCGAATATCAAAGTGAATGATCATAGACTAAGTGTTGTGGACAAATTTACCTATCTTGGCAGCACCCTGTCACAAGCTGCCACAATCGATGACGAAGTGAATGCAAGAATCTCCAAGGCCAGTGCAGCCTTTGGCAGACTGTACAAGAATGTATGGGACAGAACTGGAATAAGCCTGCAAACAAAGCTAAAAGTCTACAAAGCAGTTGTATTATCCACACTGCTATATGCTTGTGAAACCTGGACTGTTTATCAGCGACACGCTAGGAAATTAAACCACTTCCACACAGTCTGCCTAAGGAAGCTACTGAAGATTAAATGGCAAGACAAGATTCCAGACACTGAAGTCCTAGAAAGAGCATCCATGCCCAGTATCCACACTCTACTGATGAAGAATCAGATTCGCTGGGCTGGTCACTTGACTCGCATGCCAGATCACAGGCTCCCTAAACGAATTTTTTACAGCGAACTGCGTTGTGGTAAACGCTCCCAAGGTGGCCAGAGGAAACGTTTTAAAGACACTCTGAAAATTTCACTGAATGCTTTTGGAATTCATCATGACACCTGGGAGGCTGCAGCCAGAGACCGAAATTCGTGGCGTGCTTCATTGCGCAAAGGTGCAGTCATATGTGAGGCAACCAGGACCGCAAGAGCTGTGAAGAAAAGGCAGGACAGAAAAACCACTGCAGGAAATCCTCCTCCAGAGACGTCAAGCATTCTTTGTCCACATTGTCAAAGAACATTTCGAGCCAAAATAGGCCTTATCAGCCATCTTAGAACCCACGGCTCCACACCTTCAACCCCACTGGACGAAATGAATGGTCATCATCATTCTTGATGGACAAACAACAACATGCAAAGATTGTGGAGAAAAAAGTTGTTGCCGAAAAGCTGGGTCATGCAAAGAGTATGAAGTGAAAGTTGTTGCTGAGAAGCTGTGACATGCAAAGGTTGTGAAGTGAAAGTTGTTGCTGAGAAGCTGTTTAATACAGAGATTGACTCAAATCAC
Source organism: Cepaea nemoralis (assembly GCA_014155875.1). Lineage (NCBI taxonomy): Eukaryota > Metazoa > Mollusca > Gastropoda > Stylommatophora > Helicidae > Cepaea > Cepaea nemoralis. Next base: position 8,816 of record JACEFZ010025222.1, on the reverse strand, counting down.
ACGTAAGGTTGCGTACCGGGCAGAATAAACATTCTCCCCTCTGCTGTGTGTCCACCGTGACGAGGTAGAGGGGCTTGTGCGTCCCAATGACCCCAAGAGCTATGCCGACGGTAGCACAGCTACTGGTAGGGCCACCCATGTCGGACAGGTCAAGGGAGAGGGACCAGACGAAGAGACACACAAACCTGCTGCCTTGTAGGTAGACTGGGGACAGTCAAAGGCTAGGGAAAGCACCCCAAATACATGCTTGTCGAAATCGGATGTACTGAGCCACAGGCTTGACAAAGCAGTGCAACGTGAAACCTGCTGCCTTGTAGGTAGACTGGGGACAGTCAAAGGCTAGGGAAAGCATCCCGAATAAATGCTTGTCGAAATCGGATGTACTGAGCCACAGGCTTGACAAAGCAGTGCAACGTAACTTAATTCATGATGTCACAAATCAAAATTAATCGATATGGTGCTAATCCCGTGAAGTCCCATCAGGCGGTGATAGTGCCGGGCCCCCTGCCTCGAGGGGGTCCACCCATGACTACTGGTGGTCACCTTCCCCTGTGCTGTGGAGTCAAGGCACAGAGGAGTAGGTTAAGAGCTATTGACCAAATACCCCGGACACTCAACATACTACAGTGGAATGCCGAAGGAGTTTACAAGAAGAAAGACTCCCTAACACAGCGTCTTCATAAAGATAGAATAGATGTGGCATGCATTCAAGAGACACACCTCAACGCCAATCACAAATTCTCAGTCAGAGGATATCAGGCCACACGTTTCGACCGCGAAGGACACAAAGGAGGAGTTCTAATACTTACACGAAATACAATACCTTGCAGCGAAGTATCTGTGATCTCTGACAACCAAACGGAAATTATAGGTGTTGATATAATGATAAAGGACGTGAAAATAAGAATCTACAATCTGTATAGCCCAGCAGATAAGGACCTTACACTCTCAAACATGAAAATAACTGACACAAACTGCATTATTGTCGGAGACTTTAATAGCCGTTCAGAAAGATGGGGATACTCAGATACTGACAAAAGAGGAGATGAATTGGAGGACTGGGAAATAGACTCAAATCTCCATCTACTCAACAAAGCGGATGACACACCGAGCTTCTACTCCAGAAGATGGCTTACCACTTCTACTCCAGACTTAGCTTTCTGCACAGGAGACATCCTCCACAAAATCGATCGCCATGTGCTGGACCAATTAGCAGGTAGTGACCACAGACCAATCAAGCTTGAAATGAATATGGAGTATGTTCCACAGGAGCAAAAGCCCTTGCCCCGCTGGAATTACAAACGAGCAGATTGGGACAGATTTGCCATACTAACAGACAAATATTGTGAAAACATAAATACACGATATGGCAACATAAAGCAAATGGTGGAAAGTCTAAACAGAGCGATAATACAGGCAGCCACTGAGTCCATTCCAAGAGGAGCGAGGAAAAATTACAAACCATACTGGACTGAAGAACTACAAAGTTTGGAGGACAAAGTTGAAGATGCCAGGAAGACAGCAGAGAGAGAACAAACAATTGAAGCAAACATCTCTCTCAAAGCCATCTCAGCAAAATATAAAAGAACAGTAAATCAAACAACAAGAGATTGTTGGAGGGAAAAAACAGAAAACCTGAATTTTGACAGGGATGGAAACAAACTATGGAAACTAGTGAAAGCCATGAACAATGAAGGACCTAGAAACAAACAAATAACAATTAAACAAGGAAATGCCTTGCTTACAGGCAAAAAGGCTGCAAATGCACTAATGGAACACTATGCAAATGCAAACCACATTGATATTACAACCGAACAGAAGAAAGCAATCAAAGACAAACAGATACATCATAGAACTACAGAGACAGCAGCAGAATATATGATGGCAAACCTAACAATGGAAGAAATGGAACAGGCAATGAATACCCTAAAAAAAGAAGAAATCACCAGGAAAGGATAGAATCACAAATGAAATGCTAATAGGACTAGGCACCAAGGCAAAAAGAAACTACTAGCAGTCCTAAATAACAGCTGGAAGAGAGGAATAGTCCCACAGGCATGGAAGGAAGCTATACTAATACCAGTCCCAAAGAAGGGAAAAGACCTGGAAGAACCAAATGGCTATCGACCTATCAGTCTACTTAGCTGTGTAGGAAAATTAATGGAACGCATTATCAATGGCAGGTTAACATGGCATCTGGAAGAAAACAAACTCTTAACACCACACCAAGCAGGATTCAGAAAATACAGATCCACTGAAGATCAAATAACCTATATAGCTCAGGAAATAGAGGATGCCTTCCAAGAGAAAAAGCACACACTAGCAGTCTGGATAGATTTAGAAAAAGCATTTGATAAAGTATGGAAGGAAGGACTGAAAGTAAAACTGCAAAACATGCATGTTTGTGGAAAAATGTATAAATGGATCAGCCACTACCTTGAGAACAGAACTGCCAGGACAAAAGTACAAGGACAAACAAGCAAAATGATGCTGCTGGAGCAAGGTGTCCCCCAAGGAGGAGTTCTTTCACCAACATTATTCCTAGCATATATAAATGACATCACAGAAAATTTTCCAGCCAGAGTACACACATCCTCCTTTGCAGATGACCTAGCCATATGGACATCTGAAGAATATATTAGTACAGCAAACAGCAGAATACAGCAAGCCTTATTAGCGCTAGAGGACTGGTCAAAATCATGGCTAGTGAAGATAAGTGAGGAGAAAACAACATGCACAGTGTTCTCCCTCTCAAATAAAACTCAGCAACCTAAGCTGGTATTGAATGGAAAAATATTGCGCCATGAAGAAAATCCAAACTATCTAGGAGTCACCTTTGATCGTCGCCTGACATGGAAGACACAGGTTGAGAAAAATCCAACAAGAGCAAGGCAGAGAATGGCAATCATGAAAAAGCTTGCTGGTACAACGTGGGGAGCAGATGAGAAAGTTCTCAAGAAGTTATATACTGGACGGGTGAGGCCAGTACTGGAATATGGCATTGCAGCTTGGGCAACAGCAGCTAAGTCAAACTTTAACAAAATAAGTAGAGTCCAAAACCAAGGAATGCGAATCATAACTGGAAGCCTGAAGACAACACCTATTAATGAACTAGAAAAGATCACTTGTTTACAACCAATGCAGGATAGAAGAGATAGCAGAGCCCAGCAACAAGCAGAAAAATTTAGAAGATTGACAGACCACCCTATGTACAACAGATTTAATGGTTTTGGAAAGGGAAGACTGAAGCGTAGCAACTTTGTAGAAACTGCAAAACGAAGGATTAGGGCAGATCCTATACTTAACATATCAACAGTCAAGCCCATACACAATGCACACAACTTCCCAGCTTGGAGACAGCAGCAACTGCCTGAGATGATAGAAAACATTCCTGGTATTGAGAAAAAGAACACTCAGCATGAAACCGAAAGAAGAGAAATAACCCTAAACTACATAAAAGAACATTACCCAAGCAGGAATTGGACCCATGCATATACAGATGGATCAGCCAAAAATTCAATAGAGAATGGAGGAGGAGGAATTCTCCTAAATTTAAAAAATGGAGTGAAAAAAACACATTCAATGGCAACTGGAAAATTTTCAAGTAACTTCAAAGCGGAGGTAGAGGCTTTGAAAACTGCAGCAGAAATGCTCCTGATGGAGGAAAATAAAGAGAAGCAAATAGCTATCTTCACTGATGCAAAGTCAGCTGTCTCAATACTCAAGAGCAATAACAGCACAGAACTAACTGACCTAAGAGCAGCACTCCATGGTCTATGCCAGAAATCCAAAAAAGTTGTAATACAGTGGATCCCATCACATTGCAGTATACCTGGAAACGAAGAGGCTGACAGACTGGCAAAAGAGGGCGGACGACTACCACAGCCTGACATAGACATAACCTATAATGAGGCAAAGAGGTTGATAAAAAGCACTTATAGAACCAAATGGGAATCTGAGCATCCAGGCCATCAGAAGGATGACGCATATTACAAACTCGACCGAAGAGAACAAGTAGCAATCTTCAGACTCCGCACAGGACATAACAGGCTGAAATACCACTTGTTCAATAAACTAAAGATAGGAGATACTGATGAATGTAATTGTAGAACTGGAAAAATGACAGCAAAACATTTGCTGCAGGATTGCCCAACGTATGCAGAACAGAGAAAGATATTTTGGCCCACACCTGCTTCATTTGAGGACAAGCTCTATGGAGATATCAACAAGCTCAAGTTGACCGCAGCTTACTTTAACTACATACAGGTTGACATTTAAAGGTGCATGAAGACCCAGAGGCATGAAATGGAATATTGCTTGGATAGCAAATCCATTATGTGGGAAGTCCAAATCGAAAGCTCGCTGTGTGGGCTTCATAAAAGGTGGAAAAGTGTCCTAGTGGCACGAAATGGAATATTGCTTGGATAGCAAATCCATTACGTGGAAAGTCCGAATCAAAAGCCCATTGTGTGGGCTTCATAAAAGGTGGAAAAGTGTCCTAGTGGCATGAAATGGAATATTGCTTGGATAGCAAATCCATTACGTGGAAAGTCCGAATCGAAAGCTCACTGTGTGGATGTCATCTGCAGACTGCATACTTCTGGTTTCCGGAAGAACAGCCTATGGTGAACGGAAGGCCCAATATACGGAAGTGAGGCTAAGCAGCCATGTGCAGGACGTGACGATTCCTTGGGTGAGCCCAGTACCAGAGCGCTATGTATCGGCTCTGCAAGTATGGAAGCCTCCTTGGATGGCGGGGAATGCCCATGGTCTGCCCCTGCCTTCCCTTGAGGGCTGACCAGGATCTTTGGCTGTTCTATATGGACCAGCTGGGATGGGGGATAACACCACAACAGTGAGAGTCAAACGTCCTAAGAAACCCCGGGAAGGTTAACCCGGTCAACAAATGCCCGCAGAAGTCGGATGTGTCGGCCTAACGGCGCAAGAACGCAGCTCTGCTGTAAACAGGCACAACGCAATCACATCCGAAAAAAAACTCCGGATGAACGAAGAAGAAGAAGAATAAACATTCAATAAGCCGAAAATCAAACCTTTATGACAGGGGCATCACTAGGGGGGTGCGGGGGGTGCGGGCCGCACCGGGTGACACCATCAAGGGGTGACACCAAAATAAAAAAATTGCAAATTTGACAAAGCAGACATAGCTCTGTCTAGTCGGGTTTCATAACCGTTCATTGTTAAATACATGAGCAGGCACAGGGTGCCACCATGCAGAGCGTCTGGTGCTTAAATGAATAAGACTCAGAGCTCAGAGCTGCTCGCTTGTCGAAGTTCTTTATTTATGTTTTACCTGAAGTATTGAAGTTATATTGTTCAATTTGTTTTCTTTCTTATGTCCTTATTAACTTTTTGACTTATTTTACAAACATTACTATATGCGATTATATATGGTACAGGAACACTCGGAAGAAGACCATGGTGAAAGTCTAGAGGGGTGACACCAAGAGTTTACCGCACTGGGTGACACCAACCCCAGTGACGCCACTGCTTTATGAAACATTAATATAGATTAAAACAGAAAAAAAAAGTTTGAATAATAAAACATCATTGGTATACACATTTTCACTCTTATGTCACTTTGTCAGAGCACGATGTTTGGCATCTTTTCTTGGCTACAAGTTCGTTTATGTTGGGAGTAATGTTTTGTGTCATTGAGATTCTCATGATGGACTGCAAGTGTTGATCAGTGAGACAACTCCTGTGTGATGTTTTGTTAATCTTCATCACAGAAAACAGCTGCTCACACAGATATGTGCTACCAAACATGCTCAAGGTTCGAGCCGCATGTAGACGAAGCCGGGGCATCTCTTCGGGAATGAAACAAGTGAACTGTGCAGGTCCCACAATGTCGTACTTTAGTGCCCCATTACACTGCAGCATCTATTACTCCATCTACACATGTTCAGGTGCAGTTTCCACATCTAAGGCAAATGGATTACGAAACGGTTCGAAATTACTTTTCATATATTCAGCCTCCCAGTTGCTTTGAAAGGCTCTGCTTTCAGAATCAACTTTTCTCTTGGTCATTTTAAAGGCTAGCTTTGATTTTAAAAGTTTGTGCTTCTACCGACAGGACGCTCGATGATATCTTCTTCTTCTTCTGCGTTCATCCGGATTTTTTTTTTCGGATGTGACTGCGTTGTGCCTGTTTACAGCAGAGCTGCGTTCTTGCGCCGTTAGGCCGACACATCCGACTTCTGCGGGCATTTGTTGACCAGGTTAACCTTCCCGGGGGTTTCTTAGGACGTTTGAATCTCACTGTTGTGGTGTTAACCCCCATCCTAGCTGGCCCATATAGAACAGCCAAAGACATCCTGGTCAACCCTCAAGGGAAGGCAGGGGCAGACCATGGGCATTCCCCGCCATCCAAGGAGGCTTCCATACTTGCAGAGCCATCACACAGCGCTCTGGTACTGGGCTCACCCAAGGAATCGTCACGTCCTGCACATGGCTGCTTAGCCTCACTTCCGTATATCGGGCCTTCCGTTCACCATAGGCTGTTCCTCCGGAAACCAGAAGAATGCAGTCTGCAGATGACATCCACACAGTGAGCTTTCGATTAAGACTTTCCACATAATGGATTTACTATCCAAGCAATATTCCATTTCGTGCCACTAGGACACTTTTTCCACCTTTTATGAAGGCTCGATTGATATCAGGTTAGCCGTAGCGGGAAAAGATGATGTAATATCCGTGCATTACATTACTTTCATTTTGTATGCGCCAATCCAAAACGAGCAACTGAACGTTGTTAGGTAACTATAACGACGAACACTAACTCACTACACAACTTTTATTTTCGCTTATTCTGATTGAAGCGAGAACGCTCTCGGGTAGCCTATCATTCGGAAGGCTGCTAATTAGGGAATTTGATTTGCAATTTATATCGTGATCATAAAAAAAAAAAAAAATATTTTTGCCTAAAATTCTCTCTTGGGCCGAATATATTTGTACGTCGGTTGAGACCTCTCGGGCCTGATTTGATTGTACGGCGGGCCGGATGTGGCCCGCGGCCTTGAGTTTGACACATGTGCTGTAAATGAACTCAATAACCAACATGCCATGCAGGTTGCAGAGAGGTGTACCATCCAACCCAGCCCTTGTGACACGGTACTGATGGAGTGGTTGCATTTTAACCAAGTTTTGTATAAGACGCAATCTTGTATTGCCGACAACAACATATGGAGTTGCATTGATACAACCACAAATGATGCACGGAATAATAGTTAATTTTGTTGTTGGCATTTCATGAAAAACACCGACCTGGGGAGGAAAGTCTCCGTGTGTGTCCCATGCTGGAGAACACCCACCTGCGGAGACATGTTGCGAGTGAGTTAAATATCGCCCATGGCATTGTGGGTGACAATGTGTTTGCAAAACTACAAACTGTACACTGACGACTTGAAGGATACTCAATAATCTGCTACACTAGTCATATGATTCTTGACAGCAGGCAACATTCGAGAACGACCATGCAGAACTTTGTACAAATGATTTCACACTTTTCAAACATGCCGCAGTTACTACCTGGAAAGTTCTTCTTCTTCTTCTTTCGTTCGCTTGAAATATGTCTATAACTGCAATGTTGTCTCTTGTATGAATCTAACAGTCTTTTTTAGTTCACTCAGCGGTGCATAGAGTTTATCTTCCACTGTTGTACCTGGACAATTGATCAGAGTGTTTCCTGTTATAGAACGGTCATTTTTTGCAACGTTTGCTTGACATGTTCTGCTTGTAATCTCTGTCACACATCTTCAATCTGATGTCATCATTGCCCTTGGGTGTTGTCATTTCCTCATTTGATTGAGCATTTCCTCTTATTTTTTTTTTTTTTTTTGGTTTTACATCACATTTCTCATGTGTGTGTGGGTGTGTGTGTGTGTGTGTGTGTGTGTTTGTGATAGAGAGAGAAATTAAGGGGGGGGGGGGAATCATTGTTTAATTTTTCTTGTTATTCAAGGAACGTCCCCTATTTGCACGCTTTGTTGCTACGGGGATAAGTTAATAAGTAAGTCACAAATGGCTGTAGAAAAATAACTAAATAGGATAACAACTTAAAAGCAGTTTATTTGTATACGTACATTGTCCCTTTATTTCTCAACATAATTTCAACCAACATTGAAGTACTTATCCCATCGTTTTATCAGTCCTCAAAATACCGACTGCATAGAACTGCGTGCTCTGTTTTTAAACCACGTTTTCACTTCGCATTCAACTTCGGCGTCATTCGCGAAATGTCTCCCGCCAAGGTGGGTTATCAGTGGACTTAGCTCCTAGCGATTTCCAGTAAAGCGGTGCATAGTTTGGTAGAAAAAGTTGGGCGAGTCAATAAGTAAGTCACACAGTTCTGTGGGATGGCCGGTAAATTAAAACAGCGCACGCAGATTTATGCAGATGGTTTGGGAGAACTGATAAAACTATGGGACAAGTGCATCAATGTTGGTGGAAATTATGTTGAGAAATAACGGGACAATGTATGTATAAAAATAAACTAGTTTCAAGTTGTTATCATATTTAGTTATTTTTCTACAACCATTTGTGACTTACTTATTAACTTACCCTCGTACCTGTGAAAAATGTTGTAGATCTTTCGTGTGTTCACATATCAATAATTCTCACCTGTATGGCATAGATTGCTCACATGATGCCCCTCAACTCTCATCAGATATTTCGTGTGTTCAGCTTTCAATAATTCTCAGCTGCATAGCGAAGAATGCTTACATGATGCCCCTCAACTCTCATCAGATCTTTCGGGGGGGTTTTTTTTTTGGGGGGCTTTTCAATTAATCTTTTTT
>JACEFZ010025221.1:0-19136 GCA_014155875.1 Cepaea nemoralis | reverse complement strand
CCACTGTCTGCCCCGATGGACTGAAACACGAAGACGCGGTTGAAGCAGAACAGAGTTCTCTTCAAGAAGCTAGTAGCAGAGGCTCAACAGGAAAAGAGCAAGCGTCAATATTTGTTTGTGAATACCAAGAGAGCTGTGTGGGCATGAGAGAAACGGATGATATCGGGGATGGCGGGTTTGTAAATCTGATGTTTTCAAGCGGTGGTGATATAAAACCGTAGGAAGTTAATGTTATGCTAAATGTCGCGGTTAATGCTCTGGTAAGGCTGTTTTATGCATGTCTAAAATGACGACCACAATTTTCGCTAATTTACTGTCACTTGTGTCACGTAACTACGTCATTTCATATTATGTCACATCTTCCCTTGTCACGGCATGTCACATCTTGTTAGATTACATCACGACTTGTTACCTCACATCTGGTTTCACTACATCATGTCATGTCACATCTTGTTAGATTACATCACGACTTGTTACCTCACATCTGGTTTCACTACATCATGTCATGTCACACAATATTAAGTCTCGTCACATCATGTCATGTCACACAATATTAAGTCTCGTCACATCATGTCGTGTCACACAATATTAAGTCTCGTCACATCATGTCATGTCACACAATATTAAGTCTCGTCACATCATGTCGTGTCACACAAAATTAAGTCTCGTCACATCATGTCATGTCACACAATATTAAGTCTCGTCACATCATGTCATGTCACACAATATTAAGTTTCGTCACATCATGTCATATCACACAATATTAAGTCTCGTCACATCATGACATGTCACGACTTGCTGCATCACGTCATGTATGACTTGCTACAGCACGCAATGTCACGTCTTGTCACGTCACATCACGTCGCGTCCCGTAATGTCATGTCTCATTGCGTCCTGTCACCCCTTGGTACATCCTGACATGTCACGCAATGTCACATCATATTGTGAACGTCTTGTTAAGTCATGTCACATCTTGTTACATCACGCAGCGTTACAATATGTCATGTCCCATATGCCAAGTCATGTCTTATTCCATCACGCAGTGTCACGTCACGTCTTGTCACATCACGCACCTCCCGTCTTGTCACATCCCGTCTTGTCACATCCCGTCTTGTCACATCATATCATGTCACATCGTGTCATGTTAGATTTTTGATTATTCACACCGAAGACCTGTATCTAATTTACCACACTCAATCATGTAAGCAGCCGCGGTAATTCCAGCTCCAATAGCGTATATTACAGTTGTTGCGGTTAAAAATTTATTGTTTGTTGAGGGCAAGTCTAGTGCCAGCAGCCGCGGTAATTCTAGTTCCAATAGTATATATTACAGTTGTTGCGGTTAAAAACGTGTTGTTTGTTGAGGGCAAGTCTAGTGCCAGCAGCCGCGGTAATTCCAGCTCCAATAGTATATATTACAGTTGTTGCGGTTAAAAACGTGTTGTTTGTTGAGGGCAAGTCTAGTGCCAGTAGCCGCGGTAATTCCAGCTTCAATAGCGTATATTACAGTTGTTGCTGTTAAAAACTTGTTTTTTTTTTTTTTTTAGGGCCAGTCTAGTGCCAGCAGCCGCGGTAATTCCAGCTTCAGTAGCGTATATTAAAGATACTGCAATTAAAACGTGCAACACAGTTTATAATCTTTTCGGTGCTTGCTTAACTTTAAAGAAAAGCTCGCAAGTTGGATCTCAGGTGCGGGCTGAACAACTGCTTCTCTGCGAACTGTTGAGACTCAACCCTAGACCAGGTGATTTATTCGCAACATAGACCAGAAACATCTCCTGTGGGCGGAAGCTCGCTGGTCTTGTGTGCGTGCGTGCGTGCGTGCATGCGTGCGTGTGTGTGTGTGTGTGTGTTTTCTACCCGTCCGTGAGTATGACATACTATGAGTGTAGCAAATTGTACCAGGGTTTAGTAGTGAATAAAACTACCACAGGTCTAGCAAACCGGTAAGGAATTTACTGGACCCTAGAAACATATTGCTCTTGTACCATGGACTAGAGGGGAGGAAAGGTGCTAGTCACAAGCACCGGAACTTCCTCACTCCACGACACCCAACGGCAAAAGTGGGAGGACGAAAAGCAGTCACGTAAGCTAGTCAGGGGCAATAGCGAGAACTGCCATACTCCTATTAAAACCCATTTCTTCTCTTAAGAATCTCAAAACTGGGACGGAAGAACAGGAGAACTTTCAATCGGATAGCGGTAGGAGCGATTAGTAGTGTGACTCTTCGCTGGCTGTTAAACGAGGGGACGTAGCGCAAATGGGAATGTCCTGAATGCAGTGGTGTCGGCTCTTAGCTCAACTCAATTCACAAGAATTGAGATAGAGGCGGTGAAAGCACCCCCTCAATAGCTTCCCGACTATACAAACGCAATTATTGTTTCTCGTTCCTAAATCTATGATTGAAAATGTTGTTCTAGCAAGCATAAATACACACAACCTCAACATCTATAGGAACGTACATGCATGTACTGTCCTCTGCATTCAATCAATCAATCATGTGCATGCCGGAAAGCGTGGGCGGTCATGACTCGCCATTTCACTCGATCACCAGTGTCGTGGATCAGCTCAGTGTTCCTGTCTCGTCCATGCCATGTGGCCAAGCCATCCAGATATTTTCTTCTCGGTCTTCCTCTTGGTCTGTTCCCTTCGATCTTGCCAGTTGTCACTAAGTTCTCCAATCTATTTCTTCTCATAACATGTCCAAAAAATTTTGACTGTCTACGTCTAATTTCTCTAATCAGTTTACGATGTTCATTTGTCTCCTGTAGTACTTGGTCATTGGTTTGTCTGTCTGTCCATGGTATTCTTTGCATTTTCCTCAGAAACCACATTTCTGCAGCCATCAGATGTTTTTCAGCTTGACTGCTCATTGTCCAAGTTTCACATCCATACAAAAGAACAGGCTCTATGTATCCCCTCAACACTCTTTTTCTCGTTTCAATTGACATCTTTTTATTGGTCAGAATGTTTTTCATCTGCTAAAGGCTACTTTCGCCATGGCGATTCTTGTTCTAATCTCTTCAAGACATCTCCCATCAGATGTTATGACTGTTCCAAGATAATTGTACCGATTCACTTGTTGAAGAATATTTCCATTTACTTGTATATTACATTGTGGCACTTCTTTCTTCCTAGTGACGACCATTACCTGAGTCTTTTTGCAATTTAATTCTAACCCCAGTTGCTCACTGTGTACAGCAACCGCATCTACTAATTGTTGCAGGTCCTGCGCATTGTTTGCAATTAATACTGTATCATCTGCATATCTAATGTTATTGATGTTTCGTCCTCCAATGCTGATTCCATTTATATCCTCTACATTTGTGCATTACGTTCTTAGATATCTTTATTCTTGTTTTTTTAATTGCTTGCTTTTAACTGGAGCATAGTCCCCACAGAACTGATTTTTGTGTGTGGATTAGCTTTCCCAATTACCAGTGTTCCTCGCCATCAGGCGAACCCACTCCGACTTTTGAGGTACTTGTAATTTACATCCCCATGTCAAGGAAGAGAAGTCAACATTTTAGTCCAGCTGACCGGCGTAAGGGTTAAACCTGCTACCTCGCCATCAGCACACCGAAAGGTTAAGAGCAAGTGCTCTAATAATTTCTGCCACGCTGACCTCTACGTTATTAATTAAAACTTGGACCATTATTCATCCCACCCTTAACCTAGAGCGACGAGATCTAAGGGAAGTAATGCAACGCGGAAATAATGAGCATGAGAATTGTTATCTTATCGCCCCTTATTAAATTAAGACAATGCCCAATTTATCATTGTCGGAAAGCGAGAGCGAAATTGTAATGGTTAGAACGTTACGCCGACAATGGTATTAAAAGGTCGGACAAGAGGATTCGATGCCAGCTCTCAACGTTCGCTCTAAGAGGGAGAGACTGACCACCTATTCCCCCGTGCACTCAGGCCTACACAGTGTGATGGTGCTAGCACTTCACATATCCACATCAAGCTCTGCTACGGGACTTTTGCGTTAACAATCATTTTGCGTTAAAATGCATTTGCGTTAAAAATCATGTCCACTGATAACATGGACGTCATCATAGTGTGGCTTGTCATTATAGAACTTCTGCATAACAGGCCCTCGAAATGTCTGTCTATTCATTCATTCATTCATTCATTCATTCATTCATTCATTCAGTTGCATGTCCTTTGCAGAACCTAGCTCCCATAACAACCTTCCCGGAGACTTCTCGATCATAAGCAAGATGTCCCGCGTCTGATACACCCATCTGGAGATCATCCGCCACATCCTGAACCCATCTTCTCTTTGGCCTTACTCTTCCTCTCTTCTCAGGTTTTTTTTTTTTTTTTAATTCGCATATCCTTTACAGGACATCGCTGTCAACAGCAGCATCTTTCAGTTGTCTGTTGATTTCTTGGCAAGATTACGCTCAGTAGTTTGCCATTGCTTTCTGAGCGGCCGGCTCAGTTATCCCGCAAGTCACCAGCGGGGGTCGAACCGCTCCCAGTTCTCGCCCGCTACGAGACTCTGCGTGATAAACGGGATTACGGAGAAAGTGTTGTAATCCTTCTGCCAGAGAGACCGGCTCTCAGGTATATACCCCTCCATTATTGTTTTCTCTAAACTTTCGTGACGTTTCATGAGACCAAAATATTTCAATTTTCTTTGTTTTATCGTCTTTAATAGCCAATCTTCTTCAATATTCAGCTCTTGAAGTATGGATGCATTTGTTCTTTTCTTTATCCAAGATATTCTTTAAACTCGTCTATAACATGTATATTCAAAGGCAATAATGCGCTGTTTAGCTTTTTTAGTAAGTGTCCAGGTCTCACGGGCGTATGTTGCAGGCACTTAAAAATCTAATTTTTGTAGTTCTATCAGTCTATCTGTCCCTCTCCACAATTTATTCGGTTGTTTTAGTCTTTGAAGAGTAATAGATATTCGTCTTTTAACTTCTTTCACGGTGTCACCATTGTTCATCAATGACCCAAGATATTCGAAATTTTCCACCACCTCTAATTTTTCCTCATTAGCCAGATATCCCGCCTCTGCCATGTGTCTATAACATCTTGAATTTGTCTTGTCACGTCTTGAATCTGTCTTGTCACATGTTGAATCTATCTGATTACATCTTGAATCTATCTGATCACATCTTGAATTTATTTTATCACGTCTTGAATCTATCATATCTTATCTTGAATCTATCTGATCAAATCTTGAATCTATCTTATCACATATGTTGGTCTTTCTTATTACATCTGGAATCTTTCTTATCACTTCTTGAATCTATCGTATGACATCTTGAATCTATCTTATCACATCTTCAATCTAACTACGTCGTGGTCTTCCTCTTCCTCTCTTGCCGGTACACCTGCCTCTAAGGTGATCTGTTCCAGACATTCGAATGTTCAACAGAACAACGCCTCTTGGCCTGTTGGCTCAGACCAAAGCTCAGTCATGTGCGGAGATATGGTCATGAAGACAGACAACCCCAAGCAGAAAGAAAACCGGACCACTAACCACGTACAATGGGGCTTTGGCTAACTACTTAGAACCAATAAGACAATATGTGGAACTAAGAGTCCCGTGAAAATAAATATAACACATGAATAACGAAGACACAATTGATTGCATGATTTATTACCTGGTATATTTCGGTGAATCTCTTCGGGCACTTACTGCAGAAATCACATAACATAAACTAGTTGGGTAAATCCTTCACCCTGAAATATACAGCACACATATTCATACAGTAATCTGAATTGTCTACCACGATAATTTTAAACTGCCTATCATGTCTTTTGTTTGCACAAAGTTGGTTTATGTAAATCAGAGGTTCCCAAACCACGGCCTCCGGGCCACTTGTGGCCCGCCAGCTGTTAGTAAGTGGCACGCGAGGCCTCGTTATTTAAAATAATATATTTTAATAATTTCAAAAAATGCGCTCGGAGCGCTCCGTCAGCGTGCGATAGTTTACTCTGCTCGTGGTTGTTATGTTCAGATATTATCGAATAGGCCTGTTCAGTTCGCAACCTCAGCTGATCATACGATTTCATTCTGGCAGCTATTGTCAGTCGAACAATTTGATCACTTTCGTTCATTCGCCCAGAGATACTTTTGTTATTTTGGTTCGACTTACAGATGCGAGCAGTCATTTTCCGCAATGACTGTTATAAAAAAACAAGCAACGTTCCCGACTCACCGGCAGTAACCTAGCTGCGCCCAGACATTGATAAATTGGCATCTTAAGTAACTGGTTATGAAGAACAGTTACAATTGAAAATTAATTACATTAATAGCGATTTTCGAAACTGATTTAAAATTTATTGTTAAATGAACTTTTGATTTTTTTTTTTTTTTTAATGACTGCAGTGTAGTACTGACACTGACTGCCTTTAAAGTTTTAGAATTTTGTTGACGAAAGTTAAGAAAGGTAAGAATGAAATTGCACGACTTTTATAATTTTATAACGTTGTGGCCCGCTTAACTACCGAAAACAGTAGATATGGCCCTCTGCTTGAAAAGCTTGGGAACCACTGCTGTAAATGAATGACAATTGTCTCTGTCAGCTTTAACGTGCGCATACACACAAAAAACAAACATTATCATCATGATGTACTGTACTGGAAAGCGTGGTCAGTCATGTTTCACCATCTCACTCAATCACCAGAGTTGTGGATCAACTCGACCTTCTCGTCTCGACCATGCCACGTGGCCAAGCCGTCCAGATGTTTACTTCTCTGCTCTCCCCATGTTGTTTTCCCTTCAATCTTGCCAGTTGTCACCAAGTTCTCTAGTTTATTTCTTCTCATAATGTGCCCAAATTAATGTAACTGTCTACGTCTAATTTCTCTAATCAATTTACGGTTTTCATTTGTTTCTTGTAGGACTTGCTCATTATTTGTTCTGCCAATGGCATTCTCCATTGCTTGCTATTAAATGTGTTTCAGCTTGTCTGACAATGAGCATTGTCCAAATCTCAAATCTGTACAAAAGTACAGGTTCTTTTCGTACTTATCGCATGTCCCATGAGCCTTAACTAATTAAGTGTCATGAAATGATTAATCGTCTTAAGCGACTTCCCGTATTTCCACGGGCTTGTATACTGCAGTTTGCCCTAAGCAACCTCTTTAATTTGATATATAATACAAGATGTCTGCTACCATATACACAACATTTAAGTCGTAACTGTGGCACACTCCTACTTTTTTAAAATTTTCTGCCATCCATTTTTATTTGGTCGTGACCTACTTTGTGTGAGGCACTGAATCTGTTGAAACGCGAAGTTCTACCTTCTCAGAAGAACGAAGAAGAAAAGAAAAGAACGACTCATTCCTTCGCCGATATTCTGAATTCAATGAGGTTCATGGACAAGTCGACAAACATAAAAATCGAATTCACTCACCATCACGCTCCCAATTGGCACATATCACATTGACAAGGGGATAAAAACTGGCTTTGATCATGGTTCCGGGCCACTACTTACAAATGTAGCGGCCATGCATCCAGATATTACCCAGAACCTGAAAACGCACTTAATTGAAGTTCAGAAGAAAAAAAAGAGATTTCTAAAGATCTAAGCATCGTCCAAAAAGTGCGTTATATAAATATAATCAATAAACACAGTCATGAGGTTATTAATAAAGTTGCATTTATTCCCTGGAGGTTACAGCTTGCCGCCATGACTCTGTTGTTTGTACCTACTGGGACTTTAGTCACGTAATGAGTTACAGGGGATTCTTCTTCTTCTTCTTCTTCTTCTTCTTCTTCTTCTTCTTCTTCTTCTCTTCTTCTTCTTCTTCTTCTTCTTCTTCTTCTTTTTCTTTTTCTTCTGCTCCTCCTCCCTTCTACTTCTTTTTATTATTCTTCTTCGTTGTCGTCCTCTTCTTCTTCATCCATCAACGCTTGCTATACGTCTATTCCGGTATGGATCACAAACGGGATGGGTCGCTTGAGATCTTCACCGATATCCACGAATGTTCCTCGAAGGGTCGCTACAGTCTTCCAGATTTCCTCCCTCAGTTGTGTGAAGTTGGGACAGTCTTGTTGGACACGCTTTAGGGTTTGCCAGAGTGCTCCGGAAGAGCCATGGACTAGGCTGATATACCGAATGCTCTACGAGAAGTAAGACGTTTGCGAAAAACAGTGATGACTGAATCTACAATCATGGTCGGGCTGCCAGAACAGCAAGTTAAAACAAGCGTGGCCAGACAAGAACACTATGCAGGAAGCCAAAGAAGATTAATAAACCAGCACAGAACTGGTGCCGTTAGCCGCTACACGCTGCAGGATTTGCTGAGGAGGGGATCCGAGCACTTATTGACTGAATGGTTTGATGTGCAATAAGGATGATCTGTCGACTGACTAACTAACTAGACCTACCTAACTAACTAGCTACCTAACTACATAGCTAATTAATTAACTAACTAACTAACTAACGCCACATTTTCAAAAGACAAGGGTTGTGAGACCCATTTGGTAGCGGCGTGCTCTCAGTCTATAGTGTCTTGTTCTGAAGATGTTGTGCATTTCGGCCAAGCTAGTTAATGAGGTTTCCATGGTTAAGCCGCGAAGTGGTTAGGCCACCTGCCTCACGTTCCAAAGGTTGTGGGTTCGATTCCGGACTGTGTAATTCGGTTCAGGGTTGCAATTTTCTTGGAGACTCCTGAAAGTCGTCATTGGAGCTACGAAGTTCATGCTTTGTGCAACGCTTTCAGCAGTCTATCCTGCGGAAAGAGACCGACCCATATAAAACCTAGTGTAATGTAGTTGGTCCTGTCACTTATAAACTGTTTTTGTCGTTTACACCATCGTATTGTGGTCTTAGTTTTTGTCGTTTATACCGTCGTATTGTGGTCTTAGTGTTTGTCGTGTATGCCGTTGTATTGTGGTCTTAGATTTTGTCGTGCATACCGTCATATTGTGGTCTTACATTTTTTTAATCGTTTATACTGTCGTATTGTGGTCTTAGGTTTTGTCGTTTATACCGTCGTATGTCTTAGGTTTTGTCGTTTATACCGTCGTATTGTGATCTTAGTTTTTGTTTTAATTCCTCCGAGCTGATCTCATAGGTTGTTTTAGTAGTATTCTAATTGTTAGGGTCTGGGATACGAGGAGATAACACATCGTGATTTTGTATGGTGTCTGGCTAAATGTGACGTCTTATTGTGTGGTGTCTGGCTAAATGTGACGTCTTAGTGTGTGGTGTCTGACTAAATGTGACGTCTTAGAGTGTGGTGTCTGACTAAATGTGACGTCTTAGTGTGTGGTGTCAGGCTAAATGTGACATCTTAGTGTGTGGTGTCTGGCTAAATGTGACGTCTAATTGTGTGGTGTGTGGCTAAATATGGCGTCTTAGTGTGTGGTGTCTGGCTAAATATGGCGTCTTAGTGTGTGGTGTCTGACTAAATATGACGTCTTAGTGTGTGGTGTTTGGCTAAATGTGACGTCTTAGTGTGTGGTGTCTGGTTAAATGTGACGTCTTAGTGTGTGGTGTCTGACTAAATGTGACGTCTTAGTGTATGGTGTCTGGCTAAATGTGACGTCTTAGAGTGTGGTGTCTGACTAAATGTGACGTCTTAGTGTGTGGTGTCAGGCTAAATGTGACATCTTAGTGTGTGGTGTTTGGCTAAATGTGACGTCTTAGTGTGTGGTGTCTGGCTAAATGTGACGTCTTAGTGTGTGGTGTGTGACTAAATGTGACGTCTTAGTGTGTGGTGTCTGGCTAAATGTGACGTCTTAGTGTGTGGTGTCTGGCTAAATGTGACGTCTTATTGTGTGGTGTCTGGCTAAATGTGACGTCTAATTGTGTGGTGTGTGGCTAAATATGGCGTCTTAGTGTGTGGTGTCTGACTAAATATGACGTCTTAGTGTGTGGTGTTTGGCTAAATGTGACGTCTTAGTGTGTGGTGTCTGGCTAAATGTGACGTCTTAGTGTGTGGTGTCTGGCTAAATGTGACGTCTTAGTGTGTGGTGTCTGACTAAATGTGACGTCTTAGTGTATGGTGTCAGGCTAAATGTGACGTCTTAGTGTGTGATGTCTGGCTAAATGTGACGTCTTATTGTGTCGTGTCTGGATAAATGTGACGTCTTATTGTGTGGTGTCTGGCTAGATGTGACGTCTTAGTGTCTGGAATCTGACTAAATGTGACGTCTTATTGTGTGGTGTCTTACTAAATGTGACGTCTTAGTGTGTGGTGTCTGACTAAATGTGACGTCTTAGTGTGTGGTGTCTGGCTAAATGTGACGTCTTAGTGTGTGGTGTCTGGCTAAATGTGACGTCTTATTGTGTGGTGTCTTACTAAATGTGACGTCTTAGTGTGTGGTGTCTGGCTAAATGTGACGTCTTTTTGTGTGGTGTCTTACTAAATGTGACGTCTTAGTGTGTGGTGTCTGACTAAATGTGACGTCTTATTGTGTGGTGTCTGGCTAAATGTGACGTCTAATTGTGTGGTGTCTGGCTAAATATGGCGTCTTAGTGTATGGTGTCTGGCTAAATGTGACGTCTTAGTGTGTGGTGTCTGGCTAAATGTGACGTCTTAGTGTGTGGTGTCTGGCTAAATATGACGTCTTAGTGTGTGGTGTCTGGATAAATGTGACGTCTTAGTGTGTGGTGTCTGGCTAAATATGACGTCTTAGTGTGTGGCGTGTGGCTAAATATGACATCTTAGTGTGTGGTGTCTGGCTAAATATGACTTCTTAGTATGTGGTGTCTGGCTAAATGTGACGTCTTAGTGTGTTGTGTCTGGCTAAATATGACTTTTAGTGTGTGGTGTCTGACTAAATGCGACATCTTAGTGTGTGGTGTCTGACTAAATATGACGTCTTAGTGTGTGGCGTGTGGCTAAATATGACGTCTTAGTGTGTGGTGTCTGGCTAAATTGTACGTCATAATGTGTGGTGTCTGGCTAAATATGACGTCTTATTGTGTGAAGTCTACCTAAATGTGACGTCATAGTGTGTGGTGTCTGGCTAAATGTGACGTCTTAGTGTGTGGTGTCTGACTAAATGTGACGTCTTAGTGTGTGGTGTCTGGTTAAATATGACGTCTTAGTGTGTGGTGTCTGGCTAAATATGACGTCTTAGTGTGTGGTGTCTGGCTAAATATGACGTCTTAGTGTGTGGTGTCTGGCTAAATATGACGTCTTAGTGTGTGGTGTGTGGCTAAATATGACGTCTTAGTGTGTGGTGTCTGGCTAAATATGACGTCTTAGTGTGTGGTGTCTGACTAAATGTGACGTCTTAGTGTGTGGTGTCTGGCTAAATATGACGTCTTAGTGTGTGGTGTCTGGCTAAATGTGACGTCTTATTGTGTGGTGTCTGGCTAAATATGACGTCTTAGTGTGTGGTGTCTGGCTTAATGTGACGTCTTAGTGTGTGGTGTCTGGCTAAATGTGACATCTTAGTGTGTGGTGTCTGACTAAATATGACGTCTTAGTGTGTGGCGTGTGGCTAAATATGACGTCTTAATGTGTGGTGTCTGGCTAAATGTGACGTCTTAGTGTGTGGTGTCTGGCTAAATGTGATGTCTTATTTTGTGGTGTCTGACTAAATGTGACGTCTTAGTGTGTGATGTCTCACTAAATATGACGTCTTAGTGTGTGGTGTCTGGCTAAATGTGACGTCTTAGTGTGTGGTGTCTGGCTAAATTTGACGTCTTAGTGTGTGGTGTCTGACTAAATGTGACGTCTTAGTGTGTGGTGTCTGGTTAAATATGACGTCTTAGTGTGTGGTGTCTGGCTAAATATGACGTCTTAGTGTGTGGTGTCTGGCTAAATATGACGTCTTAGTGTTTGGTGTCTGGCTAAATATGACGTCTTAGTGTGTGGTGTCTGGCTAAATGTGAAGTCTTAGTGTGTGGTGTCTGGCTAAATATGACGTCTTAGTGTGTGGTGTCTGGCTAAATATGACGTCTTAGTGTGTGGTGTCTTGCTAAATATGACGTCTTAGTGTGTGGTGTCTTGCTAAATATGACTTCTTATTGTGTGGTGTCTGGCTAAATATGACGTCTTAGTGTGTGGTGTCTTGCTAAATGTGATTTCTTAGTGTGTGGTGTCTGGCTAAATGTGAAGTCTTAGTGTGTGGTGTCTTGCTAAATATGACTTCTTATTGTGTGGTGTCTGGCTACATATGACTTCTTAGTGTTTAGTGTTGGCTATATATGACGTCTTCGTGTGTGGTGTCTGGCTAAATGTGAAGTCTTAGTGTGTGGTGTCTGACTATATGTGACGTCTTAGTGTGTGGTGTCTGACTAAATGTGACGTCTTAGTGTGTGGTGTCTGAATAAATGTGACGTCTTAGTGTGTGGACTGCCTAATTGTGACGTCTTAGTGTGTGGTATCTGACTAAATGTGACGTCTTATTGTGTGGTGTCTGACTAAATGTTACGTCTTAGTGTGTGGTGTCTGGCTAAATATGACGTCTTAGTGTGTGGTGTCTGGCTAAATATGACGTCTTAGTGTATGGTGTCTGGCTAAATATGGCATCTTAGTGTGTGGTGTCTGGCTAAATATGACGTCTTAGTGTGTGGTGTCTGGCTAAATATGACTTCTTAGTGTTCGGTGTCTGGCTAAATATGGCGTCTTAGTGTGTGGTGTCTGGCTAAGTATGGCGTCTTAGTGTTTGGTGTCTGGCTAAATATGACTTCTTAGTGTGTGGTGTCTGGCTAAAGTTGACGTCTTAGTGTGTGGTGTCTGGCTAAATATTACGTCTTAGTGTGTGTTGTCTGACTAAATATGACGTCTTAGTGTGTGGTGTCTAGCTAAATATGGCGTATTAGTGTGTGGCGTCTGGCTAAATATGACGTCTTAGTGTATAGTGTCTGGCTAAATGTGAAGTCTTAGTGTGTGGTGTCTGGCTAAATATGACGTCTTAGTGTGTGGTGTCTGGCTAAATGTGACTTCTTAGTGTGTGGTGTCTGGCTAAATATGACGTCTTAGTGTGTGGTGTCTGGCTAAATGTGACGTCTTAGTGTGTGGTGTCTGGCTAAATGTGACGTCTTAGTGTGTGGTGTCTGGCTAAATATGACGTCTTAGTGTGTAGTGTCTGGCTAAATGTGACGTCTTAGTGTGTGGTGTCTCGCTAAATATGACGTCTTAGTGTATGGTGTCTGGCTAAATGTGACGTCTTATTGTGTGGTGTCTGGCTAAATATGACGTCTTAGTGTGTGGTGTCTGGCTAAATGTGACTTCTTAGTGTTTGGTGTCTGGCTAAATATGACGTCTTAGTGTGTGGTGTCTGGCTAAATATGACTTCTTAGTGTGTGGTGTCTGGCTAAATATGACTTCTTAGTGTGTGGTGTCTGGCTAAATATGACGTCTTCGTGTGTGGTGTCTGGCTAAATGTGAAGTCTTAGTGTGTGGTGTCTGGCTAAATATGACGTCTTATTGTGTGGTGTCTGGCTAAATATGACGTCTTAGTGTGTGGTGTCTTACTATATGTGACGTCTTAGTGTGTGGTGTCTGGCTAAATGTGAAGTCTTAGTGTGTGGTGTCTGGCTAAATATGACGTCTTATTGTGTGGTGTCTGGCTAAATATGACGTCTTAGTGTGTGGTGTCTTACTATATGTGACGTCTTAGTGTGTGGTGTCTGGCTAAATGTGACGTCTTAGTGTGTGGTGTCTGGCTAAATGTGACGTCTTAGTGTGTGGTGTCTGGCTAAATATGACGTCTTAGTGTGTCGTGTCTGACTAAATGTGACTTCTTAGTGTATGGTGTCTAACTAAATGTGACGTCTTAGTGTGTGTTGTCTGACTAAATGTGACTTCTTAGTGTGTGTTGTCTGACTAAATGTGACGTCTTAGTGTGTGGTGTCTGACTAAATGTGACGTCTTAGTGTGTGGTGTCTGGCTAAATGTGACGTCTTAGTGTGTGGTGTCTGACTAAATGTGACGTTTTATTGTGTGGTGTCTGGCTAAATGTGACGTCTTAGTGTGTGGTGTCTGACTAAATGTGACTTCTTAGTATGTGGTGTCTGACTAAATGTGACGTCTTAGTGTGTGGTGTCTGGCTAAATATGACTTCTTAGTGTGTGGTGTCTGGCTTAATGTGAAGTCTTAGTGTGTGGTGTCTGACTAAATGTGACTTCTTAGTGTGTGGTGTCTGACCAAATGTGACGTCTTAGTGTGTGGTGTCTGGCTAAATATGACGTCTTAGTGTGTTGTGTCTGGCTAAATATGACGTCTTAGTGTGTGGTGTCTGACTAAATGTGAAGTCTTAGTGTGTGGTGTCTGGCTAAATATGATGTCTTAGTGTGTGGTGTCTGGCTAAATGTGACGTCTTAGTGTGTGATGTCTTGCTAAATGTGACGTCTTAGTGTGTGGTGTCTGGCTAAATATGACGTCTTAGTGTGTGGTGTCTGGCTAAATGTGAAGTCTTAGTGTGTGGTGTCTGGCTAAATATAACGTCTTAGTGTATGGTGTCTGGCTAAATGTGACGTCTTAGTGTGTGGCGTCTGGCTAAATTTGACGTCTTAGTGTGTGGTGTCTGACTAAATGTTGACGTCTTAGTGTGTGGTGTCCTGGTTAAATATGACGTCTTAGTGTGTGTGTCTGGCTAAATATGACGTCTTAGTGTGTGGTGTCTGGCTAAATATGACGTCTTAGTGTTTGGTGTCTGGCTAAATATGACGTCTTAGTGTGTGGTGTCTGGCTAAATGTGAAGTCTTAGTGTGTGGTGTCTGGCTAAATATGACGTCTTAGTGTGTGGTGTCTGGCTAAATATGACGTCTTAGTGTGTGGTGTCTTGCTAAATATGACGTCTTAGTGTGTGGTGTCTTGCTAAATATGACTTCTTATTGTGTGGTGTCTGGCTAAATATGACGTCTTAGTGTGTGGTGTCTTGCTAAATGTGATTTCTTAGTGTGTGGTGTCTGGCTAAATGTGAAGTCTTAGTGTGTGGTGTCTTGCTAAATATGACTTCTTATTGTGTGGTGTCTGGCTACATATGACTTCTTAGTGTGTAGTGTTGGCTATATATGACGTCTTCGTGTGTGGTGTCTGGCTAAATGTGAAGTCTTAGTGTGTGGTGTCTGACTATATGTGACGTCTTAGTGTGTGGTGTCTGACTAAATGTGACGTCTTAGTGTGTGGTGTCTGACTAAATGTGACGTCTTAGTGTGTGGTGTGTGGCAAAATGTGACGTCTTAGTGTGTGGTGTCTGACTAAATGTGACGTCTTAGTGTGTGGTGTCTGGCTAAATATGGCGTCCTTGTTGTGTGGTGTCTGAATAAATGTGACGTCTTAGTGTGTGGACTGGCTAAATGTGAATGTCTTAGTGTGTGGTATCTGACTAAATGTGACGTCTTATTGTGTGGTGTCTGACTAAATGTTACGTTCTTAGTGTGTGGTGTCTGGCTAAATATGACGGCTTAGTGTGTGGTGTCTGGCTAAATATGACGTCTTAGTGTATGGTGTCTGGCTAAATATGGCGTCCTTAGTGTGTGGTGTCTGGCTAAATATGACGTCTTAGTGTGTGGTGTCTGGCTAAATATGACTTCTTAGTGTTCGGTGTCTGGCTAAATATGGCGTCTTAGTGTGTGTGTCTGGCTAAGTATGGCGTCATTAGTGTTTGGTGTCTGGCTAAATATGACTTCTTAGTGTGTGGTGTCTGGCTAAAGTTGACGTCTTAGTGTGTGGTGTCTGGCTAAATATTACGTCTTAGTGTGTGTTGTCTGACTAAATATGACGTCTTAGTGTGTGTGTGTCTAGCTAAATATGGCGTATTAGTGTGTGGCGTCTGGCTAAATATGACGTCTTAGTGTATAGTGTCTGGCTAAATGTGAAGTCTTAGTGTGTGGTGTCTGGCTAAATATGACGTCTTAGTGTGTGGTGTCTGGCTAAATGTGACTTCTTAGTGTGTGGTGTCTGGCTAAATATGACGTCTTAGTGTGTGGTGTCTGGCTAAATGTGACGTCTTAGTGTGTGGTGACTGGCTAAATGTGACGTCTTAGTGTGTGGTGTCTGGCTAAATATGACGTCTTAGTGTGTAGTGTCTGGCTAAATGTGACGTCTTAGTGTGTGGTGTCTCGCTAAATATGACGTCTTAGTGTATGGTGTCTGGCTAAATGTGACGTCTTATTGTGTGGTGTCTGGCTAAATATGACGTCTTAGTGTGTGGTGTCTGGCTAAATGTGACTTCTTAGTGTTTGGTGTCTGGCTAAATATGACGTCTTAGTGTGTGGTGTCTGGCTAAATATGACTTCTTAGTGTGTGGTGTCTGGCTAAATATGACTTCTTAGTGTGTGGTGTCTGGCTAAATATGACGTCTTCGTGTGTGGTGTCTGACTAAATGTGAAGTCTTAGTGTGTGGTGTCTGGCTAAATATGACGTCTTATTGTTGTGGTGTCTGGCTAAATATGACGTCTTAGTGTGTGGTGTCTTACTATATGTGACGTCTTAGTGTGTGGTGTCTGGCTAAATGTGAAGTCTTAGTGTGTGGTGTCTGGCTAAATATGACGTCTTATTGTGTGGTGTCTGGCTAAATATGACGTCTTAGTGTGTGGTGTCTTACTATATGTGACGTCTTAGTGTGTGGTGTCTGGCTAAATGTGACGTCTTAGTGTGTGGTGTCTGGCTAAATGTGACGTCTTAGTGTGTGGTGTCTGGCTAAATATGACGTCTTAGTGTGTCGTGTCTGACTAAATGTTTTATTGTGTGGTGTCTGGCTAAATGTGACGTCTTAGTGTGTGGTGTCTGACTAAATGTGACTTCTTAGTATGTGGTGTCTGACTAAATGTGACGTCTTAGTGTGTGGTGTCTGGCTAAATATGACTTCTTAGTGTGTGGTGTCTGGCTTAATGTGAAGTCTTTAGTGTGTGGTGTCTGACTAAATGTGACTTCTTAGTGTGTGGTGTCTGACCAAATGTGACGTCTTAGTGTGTGGTGTCTGGCTAAATATGACGTCTTAGTGTGTTGTGTCTGGCTAAATATGACGTCTTAGTGTGTGGTGTCTGACTAAATGTGAAGTCTTAGTGTGTGGTGTCTGGCTAAATATGATGTCTTAGTGTGTGGTGTCTGGCTAAATGTGACGTCTTAGTGTGTGATGTCTTGCTAAATGTGACGTCTTAGTGTGTGGTGTCTGGCTAAATATGACGTCTTAGTGTGTGGTGTCTGGCTAAATGTGAAGTCTTAGTGTGTGGTGTCTGGCTAAATATAACGTCTTAGTGTATGGTGTCTGGCTAAATGTGACGTCTTAGTGTGTGGCGTCTGACTAAATGTGACGTTTTGGTGTGTAGTGTCTGACTAAATGTGACGTTTTAATGTTTGGTGTCTGACTAAATGCGACATTTTGTTTTGTATGGTGTCTGAGTAAATGTGGCGTCTTGGTGTGTTGTGACTGACTAAATGTGACGTTTTCGTGTGTGGTGTCTGCCTAACTGTGACTTTTTTGTGTGTGGTGTCTAACTAAATGTGACGTTTTGGTGTGTGGTGTCTGCCTAACTGTGACGTTTTTGTGTGTGGTGTCTAACTAAATGAGACGTTTTGGTGTCTGGTTAAACGCGACGTTTTGGTGTATGGTGTATGGGTAAACGCGACGTTTTGGTGTATGGTGTCTGAGTAAATGAGACGTCTTGGTGTATAGTGTCTGACTAAATGTGAAGCTTTGGTGTATCGTGTCTGACTAAACGTGACGTCTAGGTAATAACGACAAAGTAAGGGAGCACGTCTTAGATTGTCAAGCTACGTGCAATGTTGTATATATATGACAGCACATTTATCAAAACATAGAGCGCAAACCATATTCGTTTAATCACATTCTGATATAATACTCAGACAGTACGAACAATCTTTAGCAGGTGCCAGCGAAGAGTGGAACAACCTAAACTTTATGGCCAAATCACGACCGTGGAACTCGTGAATCAAATTTTAAAATCAATCTCCAGTGAATACGGAGATGAGGAAATGAAATTGGCGCCGCACAACACACACGGTTGTTAGGGAAACTAAAAAGTCATTATAACTTTTTTCTGAAATTCATAAGACTTCACCATCATCAAATGCTTTGCCAACTGGCGTGGGGAATCATGCTTCTCCACATCTTGCGGTCCCCTACAGAATGTACCAGTTTCTGTGCTGACACCACTCCATGCCACGACACAAACCCGTCAATAATTTTCTCTCTCTGTCTTCCGCGGTCTCTATTTCCACGTATATTTCCAGTTGTCACAGTATGTTCTAGTTTTGTCTTCTCATAATGTGGCCACAAAATGATGACACAAGGCATATAAGGAGAACAGAAACACTTGGAGAAGAGAATATGAAACAACGTACTGATGAAACGGCGAGAGAGAGAGAAAGACAGAGAGAGAGAGAGAGAGGGGGGGGGGGGGGGGGCAACAGGACAGTAGGACATGACATTACGTGGTGTAGGACCCACGTTCTAAAAAGGGAGGAGAGGAAAGACAATGGACAGGAAAAGTAGCAGAGGATTTATGTAAATTATTTAAACTAAAACTGAAACAACTGAATAAATTGTGGCGTGGGTTAGATAGACCTACAAAAATTAGATGTTTAAGAGCATGCGTCTTTCCCATTGCAACATACGCCTGTGAGACCTGGACACTTACTAAACAAAATGAACAGCGCGTAATTGCCTTTGAATATAAATGTTATAGACAGGTTATAAGAATATCGTGGATACAGAAAAGAAGAAAATCCACCCATACGTCAAGATCTGTATATTGGTGAAGGTTGGAGATAAAATAAAGAAAATTGAAATATGTTGGTCACTTGAAATGTTATGAAAATTTGGAGAGAACAATAATGGAGGGGTATATGCCCGGGAAGAGAGGAGGAAGAGGTCAAAGATAAGATGGGTGCAGGACGTGGCAGATGATCTCCAGACGGGTGTATCGGACGCGGGACATCTTGCTTATGATCGAGAAGTTTTCCGGAAGGTTGTTATATGAGCGAGGTTGTGCAAGGGACATGCTACTGAATGAATGTATATAAACAAACATTTAACCAGAGCTGTGGCTTTGGGGTTAATTAAACTGAGATGACAGTTCCCTGTCTTACCGGGTTGAGGTTCCAAATCAATTTGGGGCAGACCGCATTGCGTTGATTTCGATAGTATGTGGCGTCGGCCGCGCAGAAAGCAATGGCAAACTATTGAACAAAGAATACCTAGTAAATCACAAACGGATAAAAGGGGA
>JACEFZ010025220.1:0-19905 GCA_014155875.1 Cepaea nemoralis | reverse complement strand
AACCAACTGTTGAAACAATGAAGATCGTAAACTGATTAGAGACATTAGACGTAGACAGTCAAAATTTTTTGGGCATGTTATGAGAAGAAATGAATTGGAGAACTTGGTGACGACTGGCAAGATCGGAGGGAACAGACCAAGGGGAACACCGAGAAGTAAATACCTGGATGGATTGGTCACGTGGCATGGTCGAGACAGGAACACGGAGCTGATCCAAGACTCTTGTGATCGAGTGAGATGGCAGAACATGATCAGCCCACGCCTATCGGCCTGGCACATGATGGATGGATGGTACTCTGACAGCCCTTCTAAGACATCTCATCTCTGATATTATGACCGTGAGCTCATTAATTACAGTAAGCGTACATTTTTGACATTGGTAGCATATTATCGGCCAAAAATAGTCCTTATAAGATTTGCTTTAGTACTGAGATATGTTTCTATGCGAGAGAAGTGGTGATATTTGTCCATGTACCCATTTGACTCCAAGAGACCAAAACGTG
Organism: Cepaea nemoralis; assembly: GCA_014155875.1. Taxonomy (NCBI): domain Eukaryota; kingdom Metazoa; phylum Mollusca; class Gastropoda; order Stylommatophora; family Helicidae; genus Cepaea; species Cepaea nemoralis. The sequence goes on along the minus strand of JACEFZ010025220.1, from coordinate 19,402 downwards.
TATATGTGCCCATAGATACTTAACAGTTTTATTATAACTTGTATATCCAATTCACCAACAGCTTTAATTTCTTAGAAAGATATTTTTTGTTTTGCTTGTACAACCCTTTTTCAGATGTATACCATCCTCAGAATTTGTTTTCAGTATTGATGGTCCTTCATATGGATCGTTAGTTTTATTTTATCATTTTATACATATTTTCCATCTTTCAACTTTCTGTTTTTTTTTTTATTATTATTTGTTTTTTTTAATTAACGTTTTGCATGCCTTTGTTTCCATTCAACAAGTTGTTGTATATCTTAGAATGCCTGACAACTCTTTATCTTTCAGTACATAGTTTTGTTGTGTCTTCACACTGCTACTCAAGCTTCTTTTACTATTTAGCGAGACTTCTTTTTGTGTCTTAAAGTTTCATACCATTCCGATTTGTATTGTTTATATTTTGATATTAATTTCAAGAGAAGAAATGGCTAAAAACTCTGGCCACATACACATAGATAATATGACCATTAAAAGAACGGAAACATACAAATACCTGGGTACAATCTTCAATTGTCCCATCATTATAAGGGAAGAAATAAAAACTAGAATCAATTCTGGAAATAAGATATACTATGCACGATAACATCTACTAAAATAAAATGCGCTATCTCGTAACACCAAAATCACAATATACAAAACACTGATCAGACCAATTGTGCTGAATGGCATTGAAACGTGGAGTACAACGAAAGGAGATGAAGCCTTGCTAGAAACCTTTGAGAACAAAGTTTTAAGTCACATCTTTGGACCCATTAGGGATACACAAAGTGGAGAGTAGAAAAGAAGAAGTAACAAAGACATTTATGATCTGTTTAAGTCCCCGCTAATCACTGGTATCATGAAGGCTAATTGGCTACAATGGCTGGGGCATATAGAAAGAATGGAAGATAATAGGGAAACAAAACTCGCTTACACTCAGGAAATAAATGACCGTAGACCCCGAGGTAGACCAAGAAGGCGGTGGAGAGATAATATATATACAGATCTACAAGCACTTGGAATCAACGACTGGCTAGAGAAGGTCAACCAGAGAGACGAATGGAGACGGATTGTATGTGCAGCACAGAACCTCAATGGCTCGTAACGCTGAAGAAGAAGAAGAGAAGAAGAGGATCGTTGGGGTGTGGGACATCTGGGGCACGACAATTCTCGCCCAGATGACGTCATCATCATCAACACGGATAGCTCTGTGCTAAGAAGCAAAAGAAGTGTCAGGGGGTTTACAGTGAAGGTGAATTTACGCTGTTTAGTACATTAAAGCCTGGCATTTAATTCCATATTAGGTCTGAGAATGGAGGTGGAGACAGTCACCGCGGCGTCCCGCTGGCTGGAAGACGAACCGCACAGATGTTTTAACGGACTCAAAGAGCATGCTGAGAAGGATGAAGACCGGAATGCTTCGTGTAGAGTGGCATGCTTCAATTCAAATATCAAAGATAGGGAGCATCCGTTAGATCTGTGCCCCAGGTAATGCTGGAGTTTTGGGAAACAAGCAGGCAGAAAGATTGGCTGAATCTACACCGCTGGGTGAGGTTTTGGTGCACAATAAGACAGATGTGGTCAAGGCCTTTGGCGATCATGTATAGAGTGCAGTCAGGTCTTAGTCAGATATGACTGAGCTACCGTATAACAGTAGACGGCACTACCTGCTTTCTGTTAGCGCCGAACGTTGGGCGGCGCTTATCAAACCCGACACCCCACATAGTGCCAACGGCTTTGGGCGGAAGAGCGCAATAGGGAGGGTACAAGCCTTATCCTGGTGCGAGGAAATGCAACCCAAAGACAAAATAGTCATGGCAGGGCAGACCAGGCCCCAAGCCTTGATTGGCAGCTGGTCTAGGATAGAAGCTCCGACAGGCGGACAGTTATAGCATTGCTTTGCTGATACGGCAGCTTCTGCAGCTTGTCTTGTTCCAGATGTATAGGTTTTAACTTTCCTCTGGAGTGAACTAGGCAGGCCGAGAGAGGGATCATGCTGCATGGGCAACACATGGTTTCTTTATTTTAGCCCAGGCTTTGTGCTATGGAGAAATCACAAATACATTGGAAAGATCAGGTTGTGTGACGGTGTATTCCATGCTCAGTCTTCGTAGAGTTAGATGGATAGGACATGTTAGGAGGATGGATGATGGTAGAATACCAAAGTACATCTGTTTTTTGGTGAATTACAGACAGGCAGGAGATCTCAGGGTCGGCCTCTACTACGATACAAAGATGTGTGTAAGCGGGACATGATTGATACAGGCATTGATAATGCACATTGGGAGCATGTCGCCGCTGAACGGGTTGCATGGAGGGCAACTATCAGAAATGGAATAAAGACAAAGGAGAAACAGATTGCAGATAAAGCACACACAGAGCGTGAGAGATGTGAGATGGTGCACAATGGTGGAAATGACCATATTTTCACATGCACCTACTGTGGGCAAACATTCGCAGCAAGAATTGGCCTTACCAGCCACACTCGCCACCGACATGGGTCGTAGTTATTCAGCCTTTTTGAAGCACAATGTACCAAACTGTCGTCTGTCAAGACGGAAAGGTGCCAATGAATAGAGTGCAGAAGAACAGATTGGAGATAATGGTGAGGCAGAGAGTGACCAGAGGATTTGCCCTACATTCAGCACTTCGATGGAAGGTCAGACGGAGGGGAGCGCGTTCTAAAAGTCAATTGTGCATGATGTCCATATGCAACATCATCGTCACCCTCCTGTGAAATGCCGATAAACGTGGGATGTCATTCTTCGCCATCACACATGATCGCCAGAGTTGTGGATCAACTATGTGTTCTTGTCTCGACCATGCGCACTAATAACTAAAATGGGGAAATTCCCTAATAAACCTTAGAGCACCAAGAAGACGGAATTCTCAGGGCAGAGGTTTACCTCCATTGACACACGGGCAACAGTCTCTTCTACAAAGTCGTAATTCTCTGCGACGTTTTTTTAAAAATTTCTTTTACTATTGTCAGTATACGCGTAAGTTGGTCAATTTTTGGCAACGCTATAAATTCTAATTTACATATATTGTTAAACAACATGCATGTTAAATGTATTGAATTGTCATCATCTTCATCTTCCTCATCATCAAGTTAGTTAGTTAATTAGTCAGAGCATCCTAATTGCTTGTTGTTTGTCCATCAAGAATGATGATGACCATTCATTTAATCCAGTGCGGTTGAAAGTATGGAGCCATGAGTTCTAAGATGGCTGATCAGGCCTATTTTGGCTCGAAATGTTCTTTGCAATATGGGAAAAGAATGCTTGATGTTCCAGGAGGGGTATCTCCTGCAGTGGGTTTTCTTTCCAGCCTTTTCTTCACAGGTCTTTTACTTCTGGTTGCTTCACAAGTGACTGCACACTTGCGTAATGATGAACGCAACGAATTTTGGTCTTTGGAAGCAGCCTACCAGGTTTCATTATGAATTCCAAAAGCTTTCAGTTAGATTTTCAGTGTCTTGAAAGCGTTTCCTCTGGCCGCCGTGGGAGCGCTTACCACAACGCAGCTCGCCGTAAAAAAAAAAAAAATATTCTTTTAGGGAGCTTGTGATCTGTCGTGCGAGTTAAGTGACCAGCCCAGCGAATCTGATTTTTCATTAGTGGTGTGTGGATACTGAGCATGGACGCTCTTTCTAGGACTTCAGTGTCTGGGATCTTTTCTTGCCATTTAATTTTCAATAGCTTCCTAAAGACTGTGTGGAAGTGGTTTAATTTCATAGCGTGTCGCTGATAAACATTCCAGGTTTCACAAGCAAAATGAATTGTGGGTAATAAAGCTTTGTAGACTTTCAGCTTTGTTTGCAGGCTTATTCCATTTCTGTCCCACACATTCTTGTAAGTCTGTCAAAGGCCACGCTGGCGTTGGAGATTCTTGCATTCAATTCAGCATCAAGTGTGGCAGCTTGTGACACTGTGCTGCCAAGATATGCGAATATGTCCACAGCAATTAGTCTTTGATCATTCACTTTGATATTCGGCGCAGTTTGATTAATCCCTGGAGCTGGCTGGTACATAACTACAGTCTTCTCCAAGTTGATATTAGGCCCAAAGTTGGCACAGGCATATGAGAAAGCTGAAACATTATGTTGCATGTCTGCCTCTGAGTTGGCGTAAAGAGAGCAATCATCAACAAACAAGAGCTCTCTGACTGTATTGCTGTTAGCGTTCAGCCTTCTGAGATTGAACAACTTTACATGCATGCGGTGTTTGTCTATACCAATGTCGATGTTCTCGAAAGCATTCGTCAGCATAGCTGAAAACATGAGGTTAATCAGTGTTGGTGCCAGGACACATCCTTGCTTCACTCCACTGGTCACATGTCGGACGACCGACCCATCTGTGTAGATAACAGCATCACCGTCTAGCGAATTCTCGAAAATCAACGCTTGTACATCACCCTCCACAGCAGCCGGATTTTCTTGTCTGCATTTTCTATCTAGTTGGATACAAACTGAAAAGGATGTGCAGAAATCTGTTGGCACTTGTACCCACGCCTCGCCAGGTTCTATGTCCTCAAGTGAACACACCTGTTGAAGAATGTCTTCGGCTTGACCCATCCACGACCATCCTCTTTTTAACCTCCTGCCTTTCACCTTCATAATTTCACTATGCAGTGGATGTTGTGTGTTTGCGTTAACTCTGAGGTAGGCGCGTGCTCTGCAAACTTGTATTCTGTCTTCAATGGTTGGAAAATCAAGAAGGTAGCGCATCGCCCTGCATGCTGTATCTCTTGTACATCCAAGAATAATGCGCATAGCTTCATTCTGTATTATTTTCATCCTTTCTATCTGCTTACGGCTGAGAGTCAGGATTGCCATTGCATACTCCAAAACAGACATGACCAGCCCCTCGTACAGAAGACATAGATGGCGCTGCTCACAGTTTTCTGCCGCCATCACCCGAATCGCAGCCAAACCCCGCCTGGCCTCTGTTATCACCTGGTTAATGTGTACGTTGCTATGGCCGGGTGGTCTACCGGGGTGACACTGTCTCAATGAAATTTCTTTTCGGGATAGGAATGCCATCTTCTGTGGTGATTTTAACGCCAAATGCAGATCACGAGGAAACGCTACGTCCAACATTCAGAGCGAGAGGCTAGAAAACGTACTCAAATCTCCGATATACCAATTAAGGTACTCCTCCTGAGGTTCATGCCAGCCCATCACCGTTTCTTAATGGTTTAAATATCTCTCTTAGCTGTTTATTGTTGTTGAGTCTGTGGTAATTATGTTTTGAATTACTTACAAATGTTGTCTGTCTGCTGTTTACACCATTAATTACCCCACGCACGCAGCTGAAGCCAAAAACTGAGATGGGGTGTGAGAGACGGGCAAATTAAGCTCCCATCGCCCTGTATTCGGCTCGAAGTTCTCGTGTGAGAGAGAGAGAGAGAGAGAGAGAGAGAGAGAGAGAGAGAGAGAGAGAGAGAGAGAGAGAGAGAGAGAGAGAGAGAGAGAGAGAGAGAGAGAGAACGAACGAACGAACGAACGAACGAACGAAGGAACGATCAAACTTTAAATTTTATACTCAAAGGGTTAAGAATTGGGCACAAAGGCCCGTCTAACATCCTACCCTTCTATCATTCTCTTTTATACTTATTTCCTTCATACATCATTTCATTTATACATCATTCAAGTCTAACAGAGGACATCAACAATATAAAAGATGTGCATTATAAAGGCATGGGTAAAATGCGAACATCAATACTACACGACTAAGTAATATTAGATAATGGTGTGACACTTATTATTAGCCATGTGGAATATACTGGCTTACCAAAAGGGGACTGGTTGTTATACTAGGGTTTTGTTATTATTATTATTTATATTATTAAGTTGGAAGGTAATCCGTACTGAGAGAGTGTTCGAATAACTTGCGATTATAAGTATATGGATTGGTGATGTCTTTGATTTCCTGTGGAATATTGTTCCACAGCTGAGCTGCAGAGTACGTTAAGCTTGTTTTGTATAAGGCAATCCTAAGCTTCGTAATGTGTAATATATTTAATCGTTTACCGTATCTAGCTTTATATTTAGACAATGGCCAAAATTAACTTGGGGCATTCCAATGTAGGATTGTGTGAATTAGTTTGGCCTTATTGAAAAGCAGGCGTTTGCGGAGTGGTAATAACTGAAGGCAGTTATGCAGACTGGGATTGTCAGATACATGTTTTTCTATAAATTAAACTCATTGCCTTTTCTGGACTGTGTAAAGTCGATTGGTGCTTGAATTAGAGTAACAGTCCCAAATTGTAGAGCAGTACTCAAAATGTGTCTGTATGTGAGAAGTATAGAATATTTTCCTTGTTTCCTCATCAAGGATTTTTGTTTGTATATGTTGGTGAGTTGGTTGACTTTTTTCGCTGTTTGTTTAATGAGCGCTTGGACGTGGGAATTAATGGTTAGGTTTCTATCAATGAATATGCCTACTGTTTTGTGCTCAATTACACTTTCTACTGGCATGTTATCGATGTTAAGTTGAAGTGATGTGTATGAGCTTAGAGTTTGAAGTCTGTCTGGTTGTTAATAGCATTGATTTTGTTTTAGTGATGTTAATTTGCATACGGTTTGCATAGCTCCACCTGACTACATTATTTAAATCTTGTTGCAAAGACGACTCCAGAAAATTACAGTTTTCAGCGTTTGTATACACTGTAAAGTCATCTGCAAATAGATCGCAGGACGACGAAAGATGCAAAGGTAGATCGTTAATATATATATATATATATATATATATATATATATATATATATATATATATATATATATATATATATATATATATATATATATATATATATATATATATATATATATATATATATATATATATATATATATATATATATATATATATATATATATATATATATATATATATATATATATATATATGGCAAATAATAGAGGGCCAAGAATAGAACGTTGCCGTACTCCAGTATTGAAGGTAGTGGGTTGAGACAGAAATTTTTTGTGTTGTACTACTTGCTTTCTGTTTGATAGAAACGATGTTATTAAGTGACTACATTAGGGCCAATTGTCATCTTCTCTAGTTTTGTAATTAAAATAACATGGTCTATCATATCAAATGCTTTCCTGAAATCAATAAACACAGATCCACATAGACTTTTGTTGTTTATATTCTGGTGCCAATTTTCTATCATGTTTGTTAGGGCCGTATGACAAGAATATTTTGGTCGAAATCCTGATTAATCTGATCCTGAAAAAATCCCAGTAATATAAATAGATATTCAAATGACAATATTATAACGATTCAACTAATGAGACCAACAAAGATAATGCAAACACAGAACAAAACGAATTAAAACGTATGAACATACAACAACTAATGAACTTGAAATAACTACTGTACAATCTAAGTAACCAGCTGTTATCGAACAGAAGGAATACATGACAATACAAGTCAATATTTATGTTTAAAATTGGGTATCCCACACGGGAAATAACGTTACACAGTTAGGAATTAAGTTCAAGGAGGGAGCTCTGTTGATGATATCAATGCATATAGGGTTCAGATTTTTAATACATATTCTATCTCACAGGTCTGTATTGTAAGGACATCATTAGGGCTTGACTCAGTGCGGCAGGACTAAAATGAATCAAGTATATAAGTTCTTGACTCCAATGATGCGGAACCTGTTGTTGTCTGCTAGGTGGCTCATTGCTGGCGTGAACTTAATGATGCTGAACCCATTGTTGTTTGCTATGGGGCCGATTGCTGTTGTGAGCGTGGTGTGCAAAAGTGGTATTTCCGCCGTGCGTGTGTGCCGCTGTTTGCAACGAGGGTTGCAAGTGAGGGGAGGGAAAATTTCCTGGTAATTGTTTCCTTCACGTATGAGTGTGGGGGTAGGAAGGAGAGGTTGATTTATTTTTTGTAGCATTTATGCACCTTGAATAGCAGGAGTTCGGGGGTCAGACGCCAGCAACAGTTTATCTGGGTTGATGGGGGTATTTCGGCTGGCCTGGGAGACTTGTTCTTCAGTAATCAATGTCCGTCGTGTGTGTGTGTGTGTGTGTGTGTTTATTTGTGTGTACGTATGTGTGTGTGTGTGTGTGTGTGTCTGTGTGTGTCTGTGTGTGTTGGTCGTGTTTTGTGCCCTTTCTATGTATTTTATATTTTTTGCCAGCAAACTAGTACCTAATGTGGACGTGTGAATTTGGTCTCTGTACAGTCGTTTCTTGGGCGCGCCTGTCTGCGATGTGAAAAATGGTGTGTTCTTGATGGTGTGTAAATTATACTGATTACATAATTTCTCTAATGCGTTGTTGTATATGTCGGCTAGTCGACGCTGGAAGCCATATCTTGGTGAGAATTGGTGATATTGTAGTTTAACATAGTGTCGTTTATTCCTATGTGAATTGTAATCTTCTTAACGTTTGCGATAATTTCCATTCTACGTATACTGTCTGTTAGACTGTCTACCCCTGCACCTGGAAGCGGGATTGTTGTAGCTAAATCAGTTTGTGATGAGTACATACGATCACTGTATATACCTTTCATCAGGGAGTCGCCAATTATCATGTGGGTGCAGTCAGTTGGTGGTCTCTATATGTAATGGCTTCTGGCACGTCTTGCACATTGTTTCTGCCATTTATAATTATCCGGCTGTGGACTGTCTTCTTGCAGGTTACCAACTGTTTCTTTAATAGATGGATTGCCTGTCAGCAAGGCTGTCTTTTACCAATTGCTCTTTTGGTACTTCAAATCAATTGCTGATTTTTACTTCGATGGAATGCTGTTGAATGGCGTTGTCTATTTGTCGATGTGTATTCATTGGCTGTATAGTTGGCTCTCCTATGGATGGCTGTATTGTTTCGAAGCTGTCAGTCTGTGCAGCCTGATCACTAGTGGGCGCGCCCTGTAAAGTCGCAATGGCGTGTTTCAGTATACCATTTTCCTCTGTCAGGATAGCGACCTCTGACTTGAGGTTGGTATAGTCACTATTGACCATAGCGGGCTTGTCTGTGTTACCAGAAGCGGCATCTAAAAGTACCTTACAACCTGATTCTATCTTTTCAATGTGCTGCTGACGACTGTTAATTTGTAGCTGGGCTCTCGTCTATTACCGATGATGCTCTATTTGGTTTGAATTGATTTCATTTTGTTGTGTACTGTCCCTTGGGCGCCTCATTGGGTATACAAGGGCTAGCAACACTGGTCAGTTAGAAGAAGTTGCGTTCGAGTTGCTGCTGTGAAGAGCCGTGGGATGTTGGAGTATGTTGTTACATTGGCTTGATGCTGTGACGACTGCCGCTGCAGGCTGTGCTGATTCTATTGTTGCACCAGACAATAGCGTGACCGCTGTAGACTCTGTTAGTTTTATGGCAGACACTAGCGTGCTGAGATCGGAAGGTGTGGTTAGCGAGTCACTTGTCAGTTTCAGTGCTGTCTGCTGAATGTCGACGGATTGTGTAGCGAGCCACTCAGACATGACGGTGGTTGCGGCCTGAGCTAAAATTTTATTCAGAGTGTGGTACAAATATAACGTGTGTAAGGGAGATGACAATTTGACTTCCACCTCCAGCCCTTGTCGGTCTTTTCTATGGTCGAGTTTGGCCTCATGATAATAATTGATCAGACATGTTCGAAATGCCTCTCAATATATTGTATTTGTGAATGTAATTGAGATGCATTTACCGTCGTTTATACATTTAATAGACAGCGATGGAGAGCTAAAACAGTTCTTTAGTTTGCTTCTCACTGCCCGTTCTTTGTTGAGTGTGTAGTTCCTTGTTACTGCAGATCGTAATTCAATTCGACCCTCAGATGTACTTCGCCCTCTTTCTCCCGTTAGCTCCAGCACTTAAATTTCCTCCTCAACAGACATTATATCATGATATTACGTTTACAAAACCACGGAAACATTGTAGCGCCACACATGGTTTAAATTCAAGTGATGTGATTGGCTAGTTCAAGCTATCACTGACACACCGCTGATACATGAATAATTTATCAATAGTGTCATTGAATACAACATTATTAGTATTTATATCTAACACTGCACATATAGCAACTTTACAACAAGTTCAACAGATAAACGGCATCATTGTGATCACAACAATATAAAATCCATTGCGTACGAATGTAGATAAACACGATAAATAATCCAAAAAGGAGGAGACACACAAACGCGTACTTCCTTGCCAACGCACACGAGCTAGAGAGAGAGAGAGAGAGAGAGAGAGAGAGAGAGAGAGAGAGAGAGAGAGAGAGAGAGAGAGAGAGAGAGAGAGAGAGAGAGAGAGATGGAAAAAGTAGGTATATATGTACCATCAAACGTTTCTTAGTGAGTTTGTAATTGTGAGTAGTATATGTGTATGCAAGAAGGGTGTGTTCTTCTCTTTCTTTCGTTCGCTTGAAATATGTGTGTAACTGCAATATTGTCTCTTGTATGAATCCAACAGTCTTTTTTAGTTCACTCAGCGGTCCATAGAGTTTATCTTCCACTGTTGTCTCTCTAGGCCAGAAGGTTCGCCTGGATATATTGTAGTTTGGGCAGTCCTGGAGTATGTGCTCTGCTGTCTGCGACTTCAAACCACATGTGCACATGGCTGAGAAGGATGTGTATGTTTGACTTATTGAGTGGGTGCAAAGAATTTGCTTAAATGGTGTAAGTATGTATGCAGTTATATATGTATGTGTTTATACACGTGCTGTCTTTGTGTGTCTGGCTGAATCATTGTCTCATAACATGGTAATATACATGCTTCTACTCACAGCATTCATTTTACAATGTCTTTGCACTATGTGAATGTAAAATGCAAAATAGTTAATTGATACGCAACTACTATTAATACAGACACTGTAAATAGAAACATATTGACATATCAAGAAAACATAATTTTTATTTTCTATTGTTTTTGTTGCCGGCTGCCTGGACGAGGGGTTAGCAGCTTTCTCCATTAATCCCGAATACTCTCGTAGTCAACGTGAGCGGACGAGTATTAGAAGTGGTTCGAGTCACGCTAGTGACTTATGAGAGTATGGAGCAGGTCGCTCAGAAAGTCGTGGCGTGCTGATGAGCGTAATCTAGCCTAGGAATCAACATACAGCTGAAAGATGCTGGTGTTGACCGCAATATCCTGAAACAGGATGGAAACGCGGAAAACAAAATTGTTTTTGTTAGTATGAGTATTATCGGTATTGCATTATTATTCATTGCAGGCTTAATTACACACGGGCATATACACACACTACACAGATAACGTGATGAAACTCGAAGACATACCAAATGCTCTCTGTTTAGCATGTGTCTTGATGTGCTTCCACGTCAGTTGTCAGTCAAGTAAGTCACGAGTGTTTATAATACCAGATACGGTATACCGCTATTGTTATATGAAACTACACCAAGAGCATATGGACAGAATTTGCTAGGTCCACTTCAAGTATACGACAGGACATGTTTATAACACCCATTATGTTCAAATGATGTGGCATGTCTCCGCGGCCTAATGGGTTGTGTGGTCTTTAAGTGCGACAGGTCAGTCTCCCAGACGATTCACCGAGTGATGGTAAAGATAGCCCCTTAGCTCATACAGGTCAAATGTTAGAGCTTCACATCCCCTAGACAGGGACATATGATGTGGGTGGCCAGTTTCAAGCTTTGTAATGTTATTATCGTATAGACATTGGGTCCTTGAATTTTTCTTGTCTGGATTTATATTTTTTTGTGGGGGGGGGGGGGGGGGGGGGGGAATTAAAGGTTGTGCACCCACACTTGGATAACGGTACCGCCTGAATGCTCAGATTACCACAAGTAACCATCCAATCTAAATCTCCATCACGCATATCCTTCATGTGGGCGTACCTGGCTCCGTCATGTCCTGGCGCACTCTCCTTTACTGTTTGCAGTATATATTTGATATCTTCCACCTATATCACATCTTCATTGCTGTCGCTCCTGATGAAACCTGATGGGACCTCTCTAACTATATCTATGATGTATCCATCAGTGTGATCTGTTAGTGGCATAAATCTCATTAGAATGACTTCCAAATTCTCCTAGAATAGCTTCCTCTTTCTTCTAACATGGCTTCCACTTTCTCCTAGAACGACTTCCACCTTCTCCTAGAATGACTTCCACTTTCTCCTAGGACGGCTTCCACTTTCTCCTAGAATGGCTTCCACTCTCTCCTAGAATTGCTTCCACTGGAGGGGACAGTGACTTGTGTCGGTGGCTTGCATGAGTGTGGCTTTGCTTCTCTCGGCGGCATCCGGGGGTCTGATATGAGAACTTGCCGCGGATCGGATGAATAACAGAGGAGAGTAGGACTTGGGATTGCCTTTGGGGTGTCCTCTTTTGACAATGTCCCAAATATAACCTACACCAGTTAATATGGGGACTAAACAAGATCAAACCAGTCCTTATGAGGACTTAATATGTTTAGCCCATGTGACTTCAAGATGAGTTCTGTTGCTGTGAGGCTAGCAGTGTTCAGTCCTTTTGAGAACTAACAGAGTTTAGTCCTTGTGGGGATTAATAGAGTTCAGTCCTTGTGGGCATTAATAGAGTTCAGTCCTTGTGAGCATTAATAGAGTTCAGTCCCCAAGAGGACTGGATTATTTCAGTCCGTGCAATGACTAACTGACAACATTCCTTGTAGAGAAAACAACGAAGAATTGGGAGGCTACTGAATTTGGCATGTCCTCCTAAGGACATGTCCTGCTCAGGACCAAACCAACACAATAAATAAAATGCCAATCAGCATTAGCCCCACAAGACCCAACCGTACATGGCGAACACAGCAGGGAAAATATAACCAGACTTGTTTATGGCTAACTCGAAGGAGAACAAAAATGGACAGAAGATCAACATTTAACACCCCCCCCCCAAAAAAAAAAAAAAAAAAAAAATTAACCCGGATCTCCGTTATAAACAAAGCCGATGAAACAGGTTGAACGAGACTGATTCTCCCCCACCCCCCATAAATACTGAATTGAGGAGGATGTCCGTCTGGCCTTTCCCCGGAATTTTGAGTGTCAACCAATTCATCTGGTCTCTCCTGGTAGCACCATTGTCTTTCATCCGTGATGATCTATCGGTTCTTCTGTACTATATATATACGATTCCAAAGGTCACATCTCTCTGATCGTACACCAGAATTCTACCCAGGGGTGCACACCCAGCCAATTGATCCGCCTGCTCGTGCCCCACAACACCAACACGTCCTGTGAAAAATAATCCAACAGACGCTCTCTATGATTTAATTGTTTATCTGAAGCCTGCCACTCTGCCCGATATACGCCTGTCTTAGCCTTTCTCATCATACTTCGTGAGTTCGTTACTATCACGACACGCGTGTGCTGTTTGCCTTCATGCCAGAGGAAAGTCGCTGTGACTGCCTCCACCACCATTCCCAGACTAAATGTTGTGGTATCTTATGCCAGGCTCTCATTTACTAAACACCGTCCACCAACCTTCGCAATAAACCCCCAGCCACGTCATTCAACTAAGCACGGAGGCCTACGTATATATGGTCACATCGCTGGTCGCGAGTTGTCGTGGATCAATTATTGCATATCCCATTCAGTACAACCTGCCGGCCACTCTTTGCATTTTAGACCCAATGGTTTTATGACCCTGCACAGGTCTGACTTTTCCACTGGCCCGTTAATTCATGATTCCGAAACATTCAGTTTCGGTTTACATCAATGATCACCATCTTGTAACATAACCGTGTTTGTATTTTTACGTTTGTATTGATTTCCTTGTGCCTTATAGAAGCCTTGTTCTGAACTGAGGTAGTGTAACTTGTACTATTTCAGCTTGTAGTGTTGGAAAGTTTGGTATAAATTGCAGCGAATCGTGCAGCCCGAATTGTATGTCCTCTGATCAGACAAGCGTGTCCTCGTGTGACAGCATCACCGGGACCTGCCTCAAGGGGTGTCAGGGTGGATTCACTGGAGACTTGTGTCGAGACGGTACGCATTGTGTTGACTTTCATTACCTTTGATATGCTGAATGCGTTTACTACACTTTAACAACGATACAGTAGGTCAGAGGTTCCCAAACCACGGTCCGTGGGCCACTTGTGGCCCGCCAGATGTTAGTAAGTGGCACGCGAGGCCTCGTTATTTAAAATGATATATTTTAATAATTTCAAAAAATGCACTCGGAGCGCCCCGTTAGCGGGCGATAATTTACTCTGCTCGTGGTTGTTATGTTCACATATTATCGAATGCGTCTGTTCAGTTCGCAACGTTCAGCTGATCATACGATTTCATTCTGGCCACTATTGTCAGTCGAACAATTTGAACACTTGCGTTTATTCGCCCAGAGATGCATTTCTCTTTTTGGTTCAACTTACAGATGCTAGCAGTCATTTTCCGCAATGGCTGTTATAAAAAAAACAAAACACAATCTACGTTCCAGACTCACCGACAGTAATCTAGCTGCGCTTATGACTTTGGGTACGTCAGATTTTTGCCCAGACATTGATAAACTGGCACCTTAACTGCTTACTTTAACTACATTCAGGTTGACATTTAAAGGTGCATGAAGAAGTATTTAGACTGTCACACTTCATACCACAAGCATGTCGGTTACACAAGCCTCCCAGAGGCATGAAATGGAATATTGCTTGGATAGCAAATCCATTACGTGGAAAGTCCGAATCGAAAGCTCACTGTGTGGGCTTCATAAAAGGTGGAAAAAGTGTCTTAGTGGCACAAAATGGAATATTGCTTAAAAGTTCATTTAACAATACATTTTTAATCAGTTTCGAAAATCTCTATTAATGAATCCATTACGTGAAAAGTCCGAATCGAAAGCTCACTATGTGGATGTCATCTGCAGACTGCATTCTTCTGGCTTCCGGAAGAACAGCCTATGGTGAACGGAAGGCCCAATATACGGAAGTGAGGCTAAGCAGCCATGTGCAGGACGTGACGATTCCTTAGGTGAGCCCAGTACCAGAACTCTGTGTGTTGGCTCTGCAATTATGGAAGCCTCCTTGGGTGGCGGAGAATGCCCATGGCCTGCCCCTGCCTTCCCTTGAAGGCTGACCAGGATGCCTTTGGCTGTTCTATATGAGCCAGCTGGAATGGGAGATAACACCACAACAGTGAGAGTCTAACGTCCTAAGAAACCCCCGGGTAGGTTAACCCAGTCAAGAAATGCCCGCAGAAGTCGGATGTGTCGGCCTAACGGCGCAAGAACGCAGCTCTGCTGTAAACAGGCACAACGCAATCACGTCCGAAAAAAAAACTCCGGATGAACGCAGAAGAAGAAGAAGAACTTAAATAACTGATTACGAAGAACAGTTACAATTGTAAATTAATTACATTAATAGAGATTTTCGAAACTGATTAAAAATGTATTGTTAAATGAACTTTTGATTTTAAACCACAAAATGACCGCAGTGTAGTACTGACACTGGCTGCCTTTAATGTTTTAGAATTCTGTTGACGAAAATTAAGAACGGTAAGAATGATATTGCACGACGTTTATAATTTTGTAACGTTGTGGCCCGCTTAACTACCGAAAATAGTAGATATGGCCCTCTGCTTGAAAAGCTTGGGAACCACAGCAGTAGGTGGTTTGAACCCGAGTCGATGAAGATAGATACGCACAGTTTTCGTTTCCACAAAACTAAATCTAATTCCTCTATCTTGTAGTTATCAGTTTAGCATAATCCCTCCAAATCATCATAGTAGACATGATTCAGAGAAGAACAAGTGAATGTGTGTGCATCCATTGTCCCATCTTGTGGAAACATGCAAAATGTGATCACCAAGACGAGAACATGTATCTACACATCCATAAACAGACAAGATGCCACAATCTAGATTATTTTTAATACTCCACTATCATGTATTAGACTATATGTGAGTGATAATTATTGAGTAAAACTATAGTGCAAGGGCAGAGCATCGCAGGTCCGCTGGACATATGGGGCCCGCGAAATAATGCGGGCCTGCCGTGGCAAGGCAACAGCATATAGGACTTGTACTTTCCTGTCCTGTGACACTGCCAGTAACCTCCGACTGTTATAACGTCCCGTCAAGGCTCAGCTACAGTTCTGGTTGTTCATGGATAACTTCACTTTTTTTATTGTTAATAGATAACTGCAATTGTTGTAATTGTTCATATAAACTTTCACTTCTTTTCATTATTCATAGAAACCTTCGTTTGTTTGTATTGTTCATTAACAACTTCACTTGTTTTGCTTGCTCATTGCCATACCTTGCAATATAGGAAATGTCATAGGTTGATGTGTGGATTAATTCTGTGGTTCGTTCTTTGTTTACTCGGAGTACAGCAATTCTATATAATGAACACACTGAGTGCCAAGCTGACCCAAACAACTGCGTTTCATTAAGTCAGCATTTTATTTAGCACACCTCAAATGTCCAGCTCCGATATGAATGAGTCTCGCCTTGGTCTCTCATACGTCAACTACGGGCTTTCTGATTGGGTCTGTCATTGGCGTCATGATCCTCCATGAGAATACAATCATCAAATTATACATATTATACAAAACTGCCAACTTACAGTTCGTGTCGAGTATGAGACTTACGCTACATCCACTGGGCTAACACAACTGCACATGATTACTGCGTGTTACGCTGAGTACGATGGCGGTTTGACAGTCGTCCTTCGCTTTATTATTCTGGGTGGTATTTTACACGTTTCTGTCGTTTATTTGACTTAATGATACTTCTGATACACCACTGGATATTTCACTGCAGCTTCTTCTACTTCGACGTAATCTTGTATAAGCTGTTTCCCATTGTGGAACTGCAGTGTTGCCATCTTCCTTTGATGAAAAAGCACAACAATTGACACAAACAAAGCACCAAAAAGCACAAAAAATGTCTTGAAAGCACCAAAAATAAAGCACCAACTGTTTTTATTACAAATGTAACAAGGTAGCACATTATATAATTTATTATTACCACTGAATATTAGAATGAAGTTTATTCCAGATCTGCCAAATTCCAGTCAGACAACTCCTCTTCAGTTTCTGTAGCTATTTCCTGCTGTGTTTGCTTCTGCGATGATGATGATGATGATGATGATGATGATGATGATGATGATGATGATGATGATGATGATGATGATGATGATGATGATGATGATGATGATCATGATGATGATGATCATGATGATCATGATGATCATGATTGTAAGAAACGTGTATATGCCTCCTAGGATCCAATTTTTCATAGATTATCCATAGGTAGTTTTTAATCATGACAGAATTTTCATATCTTTTCACTCCATATCTAATAGACAAAACAGCTGTCAAACTCTTGATGCTCAGTCTGTTCCGCAATTTTGATTTTATAACTCCCATCTGACTGAAAATACGCTCCACGTCAGCATTAGAATGAGGTAAAATGAGCACAGTTAAAGCTAAATCTGTAATATCTTGGAAAGGATTTTCACCGGTGGCATCCCTGTAATAGGCTATTTCTGCCCACAGTCCAAGTGTGTCAGAGGTCTGTGTCCACTGCATATGATGAAGTTTTCTCCACTGGAAATCGATGCGGGTGAGAGTAGCTGCATCTTCTACAAACATTTTAGCAAGATCCAATATACAGGGCATCATTGGCTGTAGACATTCACTTCCACTAAGACATGACATGGACTGTAACACTCAAACGTTATCGGACAAACGTAAAAGCAGCTGTGTCAACAGCTCTATTATAAACTGGATGAACCGTCCACGAATTTCTTTCTTCTCAGGAACCTGGTAGCCTGCTATTTCTTTCTCAAACTCATAACCTAGATTGGGATTAGGATCTAAATAATCTTGAATAGCATCACTTTCTGTTATTTTGTTTTCCAGTAATAGCAATCTTTGAACTGATAGAATCAGTAAGTTGGACAAGATCGCTGAGTAGTTTTGTTGGATCCTGTATATCTGCTTCGAATTTCTTATTCACACTTTGAACTTCTCCGAGAATATGCTTGAGAAATATGAGATACACATAGTTTTTCATGTCGCTAAACATAGAATTTAGAAGTTCTGCTGTATAACAGCGCTCATTGACTCTTGCTATATCTAAATGAGTTCTGAGCTCGACCCACTGCTGCAATATTCTGACAATGGCAGATTGAATGGACATCCATCGTGTCTGGCTTAATTGAACAACCTTCAGCGGATGTTGTCCATCGTGTATTGAAGCAAAAAGCTCCATGTACTTTGCTTGACGAAGACTTGAGTGAGAACATCAGTCATAGGCCTATGTTTCTCTAAACATGAACTCTATGTTCCTGGGCAATCACGCAGCTACAGCCTGTGACACTGCCAGCTGAAGGGAATGACATACACAACTAACTAGTACCAGATGAGGAACTTGCTTACCAACCTCGACAACCCACATTGTGCCAAAGGCTTCGGTCGGAAGAGCGCAAATTGAGATGGTACAAGCCTTATCCTGGTGCGAGGAAATGCAGCCTAAAGACAAAATGTCATGGCAGGGCAGGCCAAGTCCTAAGCCATGGTTGGCAGATGGTCTAGGATCGAAGCTCCGACAGGCGGACAGTTAGAGCATTCCTTTGCTGATCCGGCAGCTTCTGCAGCTTTTCTTGTTCCAGAAGTATTGGTGTTACCATTCCTCTGGAGTGAACTAGGCAGACCAAGAGAGGGATCATGCTGCATTGGCAACACATGGTCTCTATATTTTAGCCCAGACTTTTTGCTATGGAGAGGTAAAACTCCATCCCTGGTCTTAACTGAAATCGGAATCAAAGCGGCAGGTAGCAGTTACGGGTTATAAGTCCTTGTCAATTGGCGTAGACATGGGCGCCACGGGTTGCCTCTGACGGTGGGAGACACGTGTCATTCATCAGCTACCGCCCGCTCCAAGCTTGGCAGCCTCCGGCCAATTGGGTGCTGATCCGCTCCAGCCTGCCTGCTTCAATGGGTGCTTGGGATTAGGACAAAATTTGAATCGCAGGCTGTAAAACCAATGCACCAGGTGCTAATAAAAAGAAAAATAGAAACCTCAAGCTACGCGCTTGCAACCTGGAAGTTAGAACCATGTGTCCAGGATTGTCCACTGACCTGACGAATATTGACTATGTGAGAATCAAAAACGGCTGTGATTGATGCCGAACTCAATCGTCTTAACATTAAAATTGCTGGCCTGCAGTAGACTCACCTCGCTGAGGAAGGGTCACACAGCGAAAAAAATTACATATTGTTTGGAAGGGTAGAGGGCAGGCAGAATACAGACAACATGGTGTGGGCTTTGCAGTGAAGAATTCACTAATGGGAATGATTGAAATTCCAGGTGGAGATAATGAAAGACTATTATCCTTGCAATTGGCAACCTCCTGTTGTTTTGCCACTTATCCTTAACGCCCAAAATTTTGGGCAAAACCAATATCC
>JACEFZ010025219.1:0-20361 GCA_014155875.1 Cepaea nemoralis | reverse complement strand
GGATGTTTTTATTAACATCCTTAAAGATATGTCGAGAACAGAGGATTTTGACGTCATGAATCCACATCGCTGTCCAGGATGAAAGACTTGGGAGTAAGAATCGGCACAGCCAGACACGAGAGGTACATCGGGAAAACAAGGTGCCTCGTTAACCAACACAGAACTGGCACTATTAGCCACCGGACGCTGATGCATATGCTGGGGGAGGATCTGAGCACCTATGGACATGTCCGGAGTGCAATGAAGATACCCCAACTGATAACTGATAACACACAATTTTAAAGATTAATAATAAATTATTTGTATACTTGTATTAATTTGTAATCATTTAACATGACAGAACATATTTTTGAAGTCAGTTTTCATATGACCGTTTTGAGACAATCACGCACGCACAGATCGCTGGTTGAAGGTAACGGACACACTGAAGAGCTACAATATCGGGTGAGGAGCATGACAAATCGTAACTCGTCTCACCTTCACAAAAATGTTAATATCTTCACTTAGAAGTGACATACAGGAATCATTGAGGTATCATTAGATTTTGATTTTCAAGGCCTATCTACTATGGTGGTCTCATGAGTAAATACTCAAATTTAAAATCGTGATGGGGCTGTCTAGTGATTAGTGTCAGTCAAAAATGTTTGGACAAATGTTATGAGAAGAAATGACTTGAACTTGGTGACAACTAGGCAAGATCGAAGGAGAAGATGACCAAGGGGAAGGTAGAGAAGTACATATCTTTGCCGCATGACATAATTGAGACAAACACAGAGCCGATGTACGAGCACGACTCTGGCGATGGAGTATGAGTAATATTTAAGATGGCAGAACATGGCCGCCCACACTTATGACTTATCACTCAGCATGGCACATGATGGATGGATCCGATATTTTATTTCCACATATATATATATATCCCCAGAAACCTGATGGCGAGGGACACTGGGAAAGCTAATCCACATGCAAAAAAGCAAATCATTTCAATAACCATTCCATTAACTATTAGTATTACTTACTTTTTACTACACACTTAACTTTACAAACAGTACTTGATACTTGAGTACTAACTAATACTAATAAAATACTATAATTTAATATTATAATATAATTTTTTATATATATATATATTTATATTCGTTTCACGATAATTTTTGCGTGTTTGTTTTCTGTTTAAACCAGAGACATTTAATTATCCTTCTGATCATTTACACCACATAGTATATCACACCACGTCAGAATGTTGTAGTTAAATTCAATATCAAGAAAATAACGAGAGATTGTAGCAGTCCCATATTCAGCACCAAAAGCTTTCATTTTCTAAGGATTTCAGATTTCAGAAGTGAATACAGACACCAAGAGTTATTTCCCTTGGTCAAACGGCCACAGCTGCTCTTGAAAACGAAAAACAAGAGGAACAAGAGGTAAGAGGCCAAGAGCTCACATGATTGGGTTTGCTTAGTCTTAGATTATTAAATAGCTGGTGCAACGAGATTACAGGCGAATAAGACAACCGATTTACTTCTCCAAAGCTCAGCAGAGCAGAAAGTAAAGTCAACTTCACTGCAAATTGGCCGTTCCCGTTCATCCTCGATAGCGCGATATCTATTAAATATTATTAATATTAGCGAGTCCCATCATCAATTTAATTTTGAGTGTTTACAAATGAGAGCACGACAGTAGATAGGCCTTGAAATTCAAAATCTAATGGTACCTCAATGATGCCTGTATGTCACTTCTAAGTGAAGATATTCACATCTTTGTGAAGGTGAGACTAGTTGCGATTTTTCATACTATTCATCCGTAAGTGGAGCTCTCCAATGTGTCCCTTTCCTCCAACCAGCGACACCCGCTGGTGTCTGCGCGTCTATGCGTGCGAGATTGTCTCAAACGGTCATATGAAAACTGACTTCAAAAATATGTTCCGTCATGTTACATGATTACAAAATAGTACAAGTATACAAATAAATTATTAATAATCTTTAAACTTGTGTTCTATTTAACTTTAGTAGGTCAAATCGCACAGTTTGTATGTTGAAAAGTGTAGCGCAATCGATATGCAGCGACCGTCATGACCCGTGGGTTTCCAATTCACAAAGTCACATCTTCAGCAGAAAATCTGTTTTTCAACCACAATTCGAGCAAGTTTAGCGATGAAACTTTGCTGATTCAGGGGCAATATTTTATACGGCAATTAAAATTCACATTAAACAAAGACATCTATTGGATTCATCGATTCCGATAATTCCGCTGCTTGCTCCCCGGCAGTCGGACAGCTTGCACAGATCCATAGAGCACACTTTATTCACAAACTTCCAGTTTCTTAGTTCTGTAAAATATTTACTTCATAATGTTTACTAGTTTCTATTATATCACCTAATAATTGTGTGAAAAATTTAAAAAAAAAAAATAAAAAAAAATACATGTCCAGCCGGGAACAGAACCCCGACCTCACGCGTGACAGGCGGCTGCTTACGACTTACGCTAGCAAGCACACAATGCTTGTTCTGCAAAGATATTTATATAGTAAAGTCGCCGTTTTGGGTTTGATGATCGTAACATTTTCGCCTGTTTTTTAACCACAATTAAAGCACGTTAGCGATAAAACTTTCCACATTTCTGAAAAATCTGATGCAGAATTCGAAGATCCATCTACAATTGATGGTTTTCTATTGAAATCGACAGAACAAAACAATGAATTAAGTGTCAGCGTGCCTTCCATTTTTCTCCACGCGCGAGGTTGGTTGCAACCAAACGGGTCATAGGCGGATTATGAAAACTGACTTCAAAAAGTATGTTAGTTAGTCTTTCCTCTTGAGCCTAAGGCGGCGCATAGGGCAGAAGTCCTGTCTCTCCATGCCTGGCGGTTCGCTGCTATCCTGTTGTAGATCTTGGATATTTACTTGGCCATTGAATGAGCCTTCTCTAATGATGGTTCTACGCAGGGTCTCTCTTGGTCTTCCCCGTTTTCTTTTCCCTACTGGTGACCATATGAGGGCTTGGTAGGGGAGTCTTGACTTGTCCATTCTGAGTACATGGCCGATGTAGTTCCAACGGCGTCTTCTTATGAAATTGGATACTGTATCTTGCTTAGTCTCTTGTCTTATTTGCGAATTGGTTCTGAAGTCTGTCCAGTGGATGTTTAGAAGTCTTCTAAGACATTTGTTCTCAAAATTGTCTAATTTTTTATCTAAAGCTACCGTTGATTTCCAACTTTCACATCCATACGTTAACACTGGAATCACACAAGAGTTGAAGATTTTAAGTTTTGTGTGTTTGCTGAGTGTCTTTGACTTCCAGATGTTTGACAGTTTATTGAAGGCACTAGATGCCAGTGCGATTCTAGATGATATTTCTGGTGTTGAGTCCCCTGTAGATGTCATTTTGCTTCCTAGGTATGTGAAGCTGTTGACTTTTTCAAGAACGTAGCTGTTCAATTTGGTGTCATCTGGACTGTTGGTAAGATCAATAGTCTTTGTTTTTGTGGTGTTAATTTGGAGACCAATTTGCCCTGAAACATTTTGGAGGTGGTTTATTTTCTCTTGGGCATCCGGGTGTGTTGAACTCAAAAGCACTATGTCGTCGGCAAAGTCCAGGTCTTCTAGAATTTTGTCAACCCAATGGATACCCATATTTGTGTTGTTTGTGCATTTGCGCATGACCCAATCGATAGCTATTCCAAAAAGCATCGGTGATAAGACACAACCCTGTTTCACTCCTGTTTCGACTGAGAACCAGTCAGAGTTGCCTGTTTCTGTTCTTACGCAGCAACGTGTTTCTTTGTAGAAAGATTTTATGACGTTGGTATATTTGGTAGGAAAGCCATAGATGTTAAGTAGATTCCAAAGTGAAGGACGGTGGATACTGTCGAAGGCTTTTTGAAAGTCGACAAAGTTGGTGATTAATTTCGACTGGAATTCTACGGAGTCTTCAATGATTATTCTGAGGGTGAAAATGTGGTCTATGCATGACCGTTTTGGTCTGAAGCCTGCTTGTTCTTCTCTGAACCTTTCATCTATCGCCTTTTTCAATCTCTCAAGTAACATGCTACAAAAAAGTTTGCCTGGTACTGACAATAGAGTGATACCACGCCAATTATTGCAATCAGACATATCGCCCTTTTTAGGCAGTTTGAAAATTACACCATCTTTCCACTGTTGTGGTGGGGATTCGCTTTGCCAGATTTCATTGATCAACTGTAACAAACATTGTAAGGTGTTCTCATCTGCTGCTTTGAGCATTTCTCCTGAGATTTCATCTTCACCAACAGCTTTGTTGTTCTTCAATTTTTTGATGGCTGCTTTAATCTCTTCCATGGTGAATGACTCACAGGAGGCATCTAGTGGGGGCATAGTAATTTCTCCATCCAGGTTTCGGAACAGTGTCAGGCCGCGGTCTATTTAATATTTCTTTGAAATGTTCCGCCCATCGTTGCTTTTGAAGGTCATCGGATAACAATTGATTGCCTTGTTTGTCTTTGATGGGTATATTTGGTGTAGGCGAGTGATTGCATAGTTGCTTCATGATATGGAATACGGCTCTGTTGTTTCCAGTTCTGGCAGCTGCTTCGGCGTCGGAGGCCAGGCTGTGAATAAAGTTCTGTTTGTCTTTTCGTGCGCTTGATTTCACCTCTTTATCCAACATAGAGTATTTTTGCTTATGGGTTTCATATGTAGATGTGTCTTTCGCAGAAAGAAGTGTTAGTTTTGCTTGTTTTCTTTCTTGTATCTTCGTCCAGGTGTTATGTATGTTCCGTCATGTTAAATGATTAAACAATAGTACAAGTATACAAATAAATTATTAATAATCTTTAAATTTGTGTTCTCTTTAACTTTAGTAGGTCAGATTGCATGTTTTGAGTGTTTTAAAGTGAAAGTGTAACATGCCATTGCGATCAATACGGGCATGCGCAGTCGCCATGGCACATGCCCATGCGTTTCTCCATTCATAAAAACACGCTTCGCCGAAAATGTTGTTTATCATCCACAATTTAAAGCATATCGGCAATGAAACTTTCCAGATATATTTAAAATTGTAGGCAAAGTTCAAAAATACATCTATAATTGACGCTTTTCTTTGAACAGCGCCAGAATAGAGTTACAAAGTGTACATGCCAGTCGGATCAATATGCACAAAGAACGAAAACACGCCTTCGCAGAAAATGTTGTTTTTCCTCCACAATTTATGCAAAGTCAGCGATGAAACTTTCCAGATATATTTAAAATTGTATGCAGAATTCAAAAATACATCTATAATTGGTGATATTCTATGAACAGCCCCCCAAAAAAATTAATTACGGTAAGTATAAAATATATCTTTATTTATATAAAAGGTCATGATGATTTCAACCAATCGCCGTGCACGGAATATTAATCAAACCTTTCCTGGAAAGCCCAGGATGACGTGTGTTATTGTCACGTGAGATTTGAATGAATGAATGATGTCGAAAGAATGCATGGTAAATTAGACAGCGATTTCAGGGACGGGATTTTCAATGGCGATCTGACTCTGTACACGACTTTTGTTTTTACTTCGGGTAATGGCACGATGGAACACGCTACTTAATAGGCTGATATATACCCAACGTTTATGTAACCCCAGCCATTCTAGGTGGCTATCACATGCAAGCATCCACGAATGACGACCAATACTATAGATAGTCATAGTGCTATAGTCACTATTAGTATTAGTATTAGTATTACTATTGACCTGAGTGCTGAATTGAATGGCAATGAAGTAATTAGTAAGATAATTTCACACGCAAATTTAAGATCAACATTATCATTATGCACTTAGACTAGACTACATGTCCTTTTTTTTAAACAATATCCATTGATTACCCCCCTGTGATTGACTTTTACCGTAGTGGAGTTTGTTGTGAAGTGTCTGTCTTTTTCTTCTTCTTCTTCTTCTTCTTCTTCTTCTTCTTCTTCTTCTTCTTCTTCTTCTTCTTCTTCTTCTTCTTCTTCTTCTTCTTCTTCTTCTTCTTTTCTTCTTCTTCTTCTTCTTCTTCTTCTTCTTCTTCTTCTTCTTTTGTTCGCTTGAAATATGTCTGCAATGTTGTCACTTGTATGAATTTAACTATCTTTTTTAGTTCACTCAGCGATCCATAGAGTTTATCTTTCTCTGTCGTCTCTCTAGGCCAGAGGGTTTGCCTAGACATGGTGTAATTTGTGCAGTCTTAGAGTATGTGCTCTGACATCTGCGACACCAATCCACATGTGCACATGGCTGTTTCACCAATCTTGAATTTTGTATACATATGGTTGCGTAATCTATTGTGTCCTGTTCTGAGGTGCAGAATAATGACTTGTTCTGGTCTGTCCATAATGTGGTAGTCATCTTGAGCAGGTTTTGGTGGCTTTCTGACTGATTTGATCATTCTTTTCTTTTCTTTTGGTGGTATGTAACGGGCACATCAGGCTGCTCTTCCTTTGCTCCTTCCTGAGCCAATCGATCAGCTCTGTAGTTTCCAGGTACTCCACAGTGGGAGGGTATCCACTGTATGGTGACCTTATGCTGACTGCTAAGTTCAGAAAGTAGTGTCTTAATTTCCCAGACAGGAGCGCCTCGAGTACTGATTTTGCATCTGTCAGTGTCACCACAGGTTGTCTACCATGGCTGGTATTTTGTAATTTCTCTATTGCTGTCTTGATTTCCTCAATTTCAGCATCATAGATATGGCAGTACTTTCCTGTTGGAACTCTGGCAGTGCCCCTAGTATTATTTGGGTATTCTATGTACACTCCCGCTCCTCCATTTTGAACAGCATTTTGTGCTGACCCATCTGTGTAGAATCGGATCCAGAGACCCTGTGGGTATTCGTCATCAAGGAAGCTGAGAGTAGCTGCTCTGCTAAATAATTCCACCTGGAAGAGTTGCAGAGAGGAGGCAGATTCAATTTTTTGTGCTTCTCTTGTCTTGTACTAATGTTAAATTTAATTTCTACAATGCCTCTTTTACTCCATCTAGTCAACTCTTTCTGGGTCGTACTTTCACCTTGTATCCCGATGTTCTCGTGTAGAGCAGTCTAGTAGCCGCTTGTTGATCTTGTTCCATTCTAACTAAATGTCCAAACTTTTTAATTCTTTGGTGTTCTATGATGTTTTCGCTTGTCCTTTTATGCCCAACTGCTTAAACATGTTATACATGGAGTGGGAGACTAGATCTCTTGCAGCAACCTTTACGGTGAATAGCCTGACAGTGTACCCTTCCTGTCTCAGACATGTCACTGTACTCTCCATCTTGTACGTATGTTGTTACCCTATATTCGAATCATACGGGATTGCCAAGCTTATTCAGCATTAGCTGTTTGGCCGACGAGGAGTGAAGTACAATGTCAGGTCATAAGCGAAACTATTGGATCACCTCAGGTTACTCCCCACGGGCCTTCAGGTTCACGGTCAGCTCCCAGTCACCCGCACCATCGAAAATGGACAGCAGGTCAGCAGCGCAGCTTTTCTTGTCTCTACGTTGCTGCCCAGCTCTGACGAAGTAAATCCCCAGCGGCCTCAGCCTGGTTCCTCTGTTCGCCGGCATTCTGGCTTCATCCACTATGGCTGCATTACTTTATGTTATTTTATAATGTTGCCATTAGGATGTTTTACAATAGGTTCTGTTTGATAGTGGGAAGCTGTTGGCTTTCTGTATTCTCGATTCTATTTCTCAACCAGCTGTCTGTCTCATCCTCTGTGAACACTCTGCCCAGATAACTTGTTTGTGTGTTTATAATGCAAACTCGCCAGGGAGTACATTGTCATATGCTGACGATGTGTTAGTTTATCATCAGGGTAAAGACAGAGATCGAGTTGCTGTGGAACTACAAACAGAACTAAATCGCTTATGCACTTGGTACATGGAATCTGAGCCAATGGTCAACCCAACGAAGGCAGCAGTAACATGGTTCTCTGTGAATAATCATATAGTCAACACTCCCAACACCAACCTTAAATCTGTGTTTGGAGACTGTGGAAAGAACGCAGGCAATGAATTACCTGGGGGTACGTTTTGATCAAAGCCTTGCTTATAATCAGCACATAAACCAGGTGATAACAAAGGCCAAGCAGGGTTTGGCTGCGATGCGGGTGATGGCAGCGGAAAAACTGAGCAGTGCCATCTATGTCTTCTTTATGAGGGTCTGGTCCTTTCTGTACTTGAGTATGCGATAGCGATCCTGACTCTCAGCCGTAAGCAGATGGAAAGGATACAGAATGAAGCTATGCGTATTATTCTTGGATGCAGTCAGTACCACACTGGCCGCCATAACTTTCTATGACATTTCCAGGCATCTATTTTTAGGCTGTGTTAACAAGGTCACTGTTAAATAATTCCACCTGGACAGAGATTCAAAACACATGACCACTGCACCAGCAGGCATGTATGCTAACCCACATGTTGTGTGTTCTTTGCAGTAACCCCTAACCCATGTTGATTTTCTAGCAAATTTTATGCTCAGTAGTTTGCCATTGCTTTCTGAATGAGAAGTCCACATTGTAGTCCAACTGAAGTGTGTGTGGGGTGAACCCCCAACCCTGCCTTCAGCACGCAGGAAGTTTTAAGTGCCAGCAAATTCATCCCTGTGACCACAGCCAGTACTAAATAATACAACCCAGTCTTGAAGGCCTGTGCATCATGGACACCACATATAGTTTATTGTGCATCATGGAACCACATATAGTTTATTGTGTACCATGGACACCACGTATAGTTTATTGTGTACCATGGACACCACATATAGTTTATTGTGTACCATGGACACCACATATAGTTTATTGTGTACCATGGACACCACATATAGTTTATTGTGTACCATGGACACCACATATAGTTTATTGTGTACCATGGACACCACATATAGTTTATTGTGTACCATGGACACCACATATAGTTTATTGTATACCATGGACACCACATATAGTTTATTGTGTACCATGGACACCACATATAGTTTATTGTGTACCATGGACACCACATATAGTTTATTGTGTACCATGGACACCACATATAGTTTATTGTGTACCATGGACACCACATATAGTTTATTG
Organism: Cepaea nemoralis; assembly: GCA_014155875.1. Lineage (NCBI taxonomy): Eukaryota > Metazoa > Mollusca > Gastropoda > Stylommatophora > Helicidae > Cepaea > Cepaea nemoralis. Next base: position 11,317 of record JACEFZ010025219.1, on the reverse strand, counting down.
TGCACCATAGGCACCATGTATAGTTTATTGTGCTCTATGGACACCACATATAGTGATTCATTCGCTGCTAAGCAGACGTGTTTGTGTGCTCTCCTCCTTTTTGGATTATTTTTGCTGTTTATCTTCATTAGAGCGCAATGGATTTTATATGATTGTGATCACAACAATGCCGTTCAACTTGTGAAATTGTGTTAAGGTTGCTAAATGTGCAGTGTTGGACATAAATGCTAATAATGTTGTATTCAATACTATGGATAAACTATTCACGAAACGGAGAAGCGTCAGTGATAGCTTGAACTAGCCAATCACAACACTGGAATTTAAACAGAGTGCGGGCGCTGCTAAAATGTGTACCTGCGGGCGAAAATACAATACTATGTAGCCATGCTTGAACAGGGGAAGCTTCTGGACTGGAGGTAGCTGCAGAACGTGGGCGATGTGGGTTAAGATTAAGATCTACCAGAACTAAGAACTACGCACTAAACAAAGAGAAAGCAGTGAAAAGCAAATTAAAGAATTGCTTTGGCTCTCCATCACTGTCTGTCAAGCGTATGAACGACGGGAAATGCATTTCCATTACTTTCAATAATACTCTGCATTATGAGGCATTTCGAACATGCCTGATCAAACATTATCAGGGCGACCAAGTTGAGTACAGGGTGGACCGACACGGCGCTCAAGTCGAAATCAAAGTATCAGCTTCGTTACACACTTTGCATCTCTACAACTCAAAAAAACAGTTTGCTTGCTCAGGGGGCAGTTGACGTCATGTCTGAGTGGCTCTCGACTCATTTCGTCGAAATTCAACAGACAGCACAGAAATTAATAGGTGACTCACTAAACACACCTGCCGATCTCAGCATGCTAGTGGCTGGCGAACCTACACAATCTGAAGCTGTAGCCATTACAGCATCAGGCCATAATGACACCATAGTCCAACAAACCATGACTCAGCACAGCGACAACATGAATGAAACTTCTAACCGACCAGTGTTGCTAGCCATTGAGTACCCGATGAGTATGTGTGTAGAAGACAGTATACAACCAAATGAAATAAATTCAAATCAAATAGAGGTTGCACCATCGGTACTAGATGATAGACCAGCTACTAACCAACACTCGTGCGTCTGTCAGCAGCATATTAAAAAGTTAGAGTCAGACCTGAAAGTACTTTTTGATGCCGCCTCTGACAACACAAAACAAGATCGCCACGATCATTAGTGACTATAACAACCTCAAGTCAGAGGTGACTCTCCTGAGAGAAGAAAATGTGAAACTAAAACACACCGTTGAGACGTTACAACGCTCGCCCCGCTACTGACCTGGCAGCACACGCAGATAGTCTAGAAGTAACAGAACCAGTCGTAGGCGCGTCAATTACTCAGTCAACCAAAAAACATCAGCAAATAGAAAATGTTGCTCGACAGCACTCAACATATCCTATCGAAGTAAAGGTCAGCAATAGATTTGAAGCATTACAAGAGCAACTATCAAACAACAGCCTGGACGACAGAGCATTGCCGAGAGAATACGCCCACATTCAAGAAACATCTGATAATATGCAAGAAGACAGACTACAGCTGGATTGTCACCAATGGCAGAAACAGCGTGCAAGACGTGTTAGAACCCAACATACACAGAAAACACCGGCTGACTGCACCCACTTGATAATTGGCGACTCTTTGATTGGAGGAATTTACAGCGACCGCATGTCCATATCAGACACCGACAAAGCCGCAACAATTCAGCTTCCAGGTGCAGGAGTAGAAAGACTAACAAACAGTATACGTAAACTGGAGGTTAATACAGCCATTAGAAAAACAACGATTCATACAGGAATACAAGACACTATGAAAAACCAAAGTATAACAATTTCTCAGTTAAGAACACTACTTGACTTACTACGTTACACTTTCCCAAATTCTACAGTTTTTTTCTCCTCCATCATACCACCAAGTTATGGCTCTCAACGTCGATTGGCCGACATAAACAATAACACCCTAGAGACTTTTTGCAATCGGTATCGTGTACACTTTATCAACAACACACCCTTCTTCACATCACAGACAGGAGCACCAAGGAAACGATTGTATAGAGACCAAATACACACAACAACATTAGGAACTAGTCTTCTTGCAAAGAACATTAAATATCCTGAAAGGGCAAAACACCTGACCAACACACAAATGATAAATTCTGAAGAACCTAGGCCAACCCAGGCCAGCCGAAACTCCCCCATTTCACCAGGTAAACGTCTGCTGACATCTGACCCCCGACCTCCGGCCACTCAAGAATCACACATGCTACCAAGAATAAACCAACCCATCCTTCCTACCCCCATCTTAGCACGGGAAGGAGATAACTACCACAATAGTTTTCCTGCCCTCCCCTGCAAGGAGCCTGCGTTGCAAATATCGGCACACACACACGGCAGTAATACCACTTTGACACATCCCCCTCACGCCACAAATGGGCCACCTAGCAGACAGCAGGAAGTTCCGCATCATTGGGGTCCAGAACTTTACGCCAAAAATGGGTCACATATCAGACAACAACAGGTTCCGCATCATTGGAATCCAGAACTGCTACACTTGATGCAATTTAGTCCGGCCGCACTGAATCAAGCTTTTATGATGTCTCTACAATACAGACCTGTAAGATAGGATATGTATTAAACACTGAGCCCTATACGCAATATACCAGAAAAAGAGCTTCCTCCTTGAACTTTAACTGCTTACTATTTAGAGTTTTATCTCCCGTGTGAGATACCCAACTTTAAACAGGAACATTGACTTGTATAGTCATTTATTCATTCTTTCTGATAGCAGCTGGTTACATAGCTTGCGAAGTAGTTCGAGCTACGTAATTGTATGTTCATACGCTTTAATTCTTTTTGTTCTGTATTTGCACTATACTTGTTGGTCTCATTAGTTATATCGTTATAATATTGTAATTTACATATCGATTTCTATTACTGGTATTTTGCAAATTAATGTAATTGTGTATTTTTATGATCTTGTATTTTACCTAATTTTGACTAATTTACACTTACTTCTTGGGTGAAATGTCTGAGAAGTGGCAACATTGGCTCAATAAATCAGGAATACATTTTGGACACTTAAACATATGTAACTTATTCAACAAGCTGCCAGAGTTATCTTCTATTCTTAATCAAAATTTCCATGTATTCGGCCTTAGTGAAAGTAGACTAAATGAAAACATTTCAGATGAGGACATCTCTATTAAAGGGTACAAAGTGTTTAGAAGAGATCCCTGTAGGAAACAAGAGACAGGCATAATAGCCTATGTTTCTAATCTACTAAATGTTCACCGTAGGCTAGACTTTGAAACTTGCGAAATAGAATGTATTTGGTTGGAGTTAAAACTTCGAAACATCACACCCCTGATAATTGGCTACCTCTATCGAAATCCCAGGGCTGGATACGTTTGGTACGAAAACTTCACTACCATGATGGATGTGGTTTTCGCTTCCGGGAAGGAAATTATACTACTCGGAGACTTTAACATTGACACCAACAAATCCCATATAATCTGGGGAAATATAATTGCATCATACAACTTCCAACAAATAGTAAAACAAGATACTAGAGTAACAAACTCATCTTCAACACTTATAGATCACATTTATGTAACTTTGCTCGGACAACATCATAGAATACACCGTGCCCAATTGTGCAATGAGCGATCACTACCCAATATGCTGCACATGGTCTAAAAAAGGAATTAAATCTCCTAAACATAAACACATAACTGTAAAATACAGAAGCTACAAAAATTTCAACCAAAACGCATTTTTACAGGACTTGCTCAGTTCACCTCTAAACAATGTTTATCAGCTTCCAGACCCAGATGATGCTCTGGAATCCTGGATGAAGATCTTTATTGATGTGTTTGATAGACATGTGCCAATCAAGGAAGTTCGAGTAAAACATCACGTCAAACCACCTTGGATCACCCAGGAAATTCTTGAAATTATGAGAGACAGAGATAAGGCACATAAAAAGCGGGATCTCAGCACATACCGTACTCTTAGAAACAAAGTTCAATATACCATACGAAAAGAAAAGAAAAATTACTTTAAGAACTTAGTCATGGATAAAACAAATAGTAAGGACATATGGAAGGCAATTAACACCTTGACAAACAAGCATAACTACTCAAATTCATCACCATCAATTCCTATTTCATGCGACCAATTCAGTAACTTTTTTCAGAATGACATAGATCAGTTGAAGGCTACAATACCAAATTCTCCTTGCAACTTATCTTTACTGTCATCGTTTTGCCAGACTAGATGCCCCCGTGATATCCTTTCTGACATACCGCTAATGACAGTCACTGAAGTACTCATTTACCTCAGTAAACTAAAAAACACAAACTCATCTGGGTTAGATGGAATCAGCAGTCGGATTCTCCGCTGTGCTGCGCCAGTGATCTGTGTATCACTAACCTATGTATATAATCAGTGTATCACCAAAGGTCACTTTCCTTCAGCTCTCAAAATCGCTAAAGTGTATCCTCTCCTTAAATCTGGTTCATTGGACAATGGTCTCCCGAACAATTATAGACCCATTTCTTTACTATCATCACTATCAAAACCACTAGAAAAACACATCCATAAGGTAACATTACAGTATTTAGATAGCAACAAGCTTATAGTTGACAGTCAATCAGGATTTCGACCAAAATATTCTTGCCATACGGCCCTAACAAACATGATAGAAAATTGGCACCATAATATAAATAACAACAATCTATGTGGAGCTGTGTTTATCGATTTCAGAAAAGCATTTGATATGATAGACCATGCCATTTTAATTAAAAAACTAGAGACAATGAAAATTGGCCCTAATGTTGTGACGCTAATAACATCTTTTCTGTCAAACAGAAAGCAAGTAGTTTCATGCAATAAATCTCTGTCCCAAACCACTACCTTCAATACTGGAGTACCGCAAGGCTCTATTCTTGGCCCTCTATTATTCGCCATATATATTAATGATCTACCTTTGCATCTTTCGTCGTCCTGCGATCTATTTGCAGACGACTGTACAGTGTATACAAACGCTGAAAGCAGTAATTTGCTGGAGTCGTCTTTGCAACAAGAATTAAATAATGTAGTTAGGTGGAGCTATGCGAACCGTATGCAAATTAACACCACTAAAACAAAATCTATGTTATTAACAACAAGACAAAGACTTCAGACTCTAAATTCACACAGATCACTTCAACTTCACATCGATAACATGCCAGTAGAAAGTGTAACTGAGCACAAAACATTAGGCCTCATCATTGATAGAAACCTAACCTTTAATCCTCACGTTCAAGCGCTCACTAAACAAACAGCGAAAAAAAGTCTACCAACTCTCCAAAATTAAAAATTTCCTTGATGAGGACACAAGGAAAATATTCTATACGTCACACATACAGACACATTTTGACTACTGCTCTACAATCTGGGACGGTTGTTCCAATTCAAGCACCAAGCGACTTTACTCACTCCAGAAACGGGCCATGAGATTAATTTATAGCAAACATTTAACTGAAAATCCTAGCCTGCATAAACGCCTTCAGTTACTACCACTCCGCAAACGTCTGCTTTTCAATAAGGCCAAACTAATTCACAAAATCCTACATCGGAATGCCCAAACTACCTTTGGCCATTGTTTGAATATAATGCTAGACACAGTAAACGATTAAATTTATTACACCTTCCGAAGCCTAGGATAGACTTATACAAAACAAGCTTAACGTACTCTGCAGCTCAGCTGTGGAACAATCTTCCAGATGAAATAAAAGACATCATCAATCCCTATACATATAATCGCAAATTATTTGAACACTATCTCAGTACGGATTACCTTCCCCCTTAATAATAGAAGTAATAATATAATAAAACCCTAGTATAACAGCCAGTCCCCTTTTGGTAGTCCAGTATATTCCACGTAGCTAATAAATACCACACCAGTTATTACTATTACTGAGTCGTGTAGTATTTATTTTTAATTTTTTCAACATGCCTTTATAATGCATATATTTTATATTGTTGCTGTTTTCAGTTAGCCTTGAATGACGTGTGAATGGTATAATGTATGAAAGAGAGTGATAAAAGGGCAGAATGTTAGACGGGCCTGCGTGCCCAATTCTTAACCCTTTCAAAATAAAGTTTTGTTGTTGTTGTTGTTGTTGTTGTTACTGTGCACCATTATCAAACAAACATAGAGGTCAAATTCCTGTTTCAATACCATATTCTCTTGCCCAATTAAAAAAATAACCTTTGAATAATTTTTTTTTTTTTTTTTGCATATCCTTTACAGGACATCGCTGTCAACACCAGCATCTTTCAGCTGTATGTTGATTTCTTGGAAAGATTACACTCAGTAGTTTGCCATTGCTTTCTGAGCGGCCGGCTCACATACCCCGTAAGTTACCGATGCGATTCGAACCACTGCTGATTCTTACCGTCATCACGTTTTCCTACGAGAATATACAAGATTACGGAGAAAAAGTCATAACCTCTAAGCCACGAAGCCGGCGATTTGAATAATTGATTTTCATTAAATGCCTTGTCCATTAATATTTATTGGCTAAGAAACTTAGATAGATGTATATTTTTAAGATTAATGGAGAAACTAAATATCATTAGCAATATGATATTCTGACTCCAGGAAGCATGGAATCAAACAGACCTGTCACCAAGTAACAACATAAAACTGGAACCAGCTCCTGAGGTGAGTGGTTTTGTTTCGATTGTTGGTACAATGGTCATCATCAGAAAATTAGCCTCAACTAGAAAGACTCGCAGCATTTATATTTAAATATTTACCTTACAAATATATATAGTATATCAATCATGTGCCATGCCGGAAAAGCGTGGGTGGTCATGACTCGCCATTTCACTCGATCACTAGAGTCGTTGATCAGCTCAGTGTTCCTGTCTCATCTATGCCATGTGGCCAAGCCATCCAGGTATTTTCCTCTCGGTCCTTCCTCTTGGTCTGTTCCCTTCGATCTTGCCAGTTGTCGCTAAGTTCTCCAATCCATTTCTTCTCATAACATGTCCAAAACAATTTTTGACTGTTGACGTCTAATTTCTCTAATCAATTTACGATTTTCATTTGTCTCCTGTAGTACTTGGTCATTGGTTTTTCTATCTGTCCATGGTATTCTTTGCATTTTCCTCAGAAACCACATTTCTGCAGCCATCAGATGTTTTTCAGCTTGACTGCACATTGTCCAACTTTCACATCCATATAAAAGAAAATGCACTATGTATCCCTCAATACTTTTTTTCTCATTTCAATTGGCATCTTTTTATTGAATATTGAGCACAACCCACTACTGGCAACGCTGATCGTATTCTGGTATGAAACCTAAGGCCTATCCACGTCAATATGGAAGCACTAGACTCGAGTTTCGCCCTCGTTTGAGCTCGTCAGTAGTGCATATCCCTGACCGGATCCGGAAACAAGCCCCGGATCACTGACGTGTGAAGCGGGTGTGTAACCATGCGGCACACGTTGGACACACAGCCAAATTATCATAACAGAATATTACAACGTCACCCATCTTAGGCTATATCTTTTTATTGGTCAGAATGTTTTTCATCTTGCTAAAGGCTACTTTCGCCTTGGCGATTCTTGTTCTAATCTCTTCAAGGCATCTCCCATCAGATGTTATGACTTTTCCGAGATAATTTTGCCGATTCACTTGTTGAAGAATATTCCCATTTACTTGTATATTACATTGTGGTACTTCGTTCTTCCTAGTGACGACTATAACCTGTGTCTTTTACAATTTACTTCTAACCCCAGCTGCTCACTGTGGACAACAACAGCATCTACTAATTGTTGCAGATCCTGCGCATTGTCTGCAATCAATATTGTATCATCTCCATATCTAATGTTATTGATGTTTCCGTCCTCTAATGCTGATTCCATTTATATCTTCTACATTTCTGAAAATATGTTCACTGTACAGGGAAAAAAAGATCTGGAGACACTACACATCCCTGCCTAACACCTCTCTTAAACCTGATATTGTCCCACTTCATTATCAATCCTTATGGCAACTTGTTTCCAATATATGTTTTTTATAAGTCTAATGTCTTTCCCATCAATTTGTAGATCTGCAAGCATATCCACCATGTTGACATGTCTAAACTCTATCAAAAGCCTTTGTGTAGTCAATAAAGCAAAGATGTATATCCTTGTTTACTTCTATAGCACGTTCAATAACTGCATATACACAGCATTTACTGTACCCTTTCCTTCCACAAACCCACATTGTTCTTCCCCTATTTCAGGTTGTAATTTCTTCCTGACTCTTTGCATGATAATTCGTAGCAAAATCTTTGTGATGTGACTCATTATACTAATTGTTCTATGTTGATCACATTCCAAGGCTCCTGATTTCTTTGGGATTGCAATAAATACAGAGTTACATAATTCAGAAGGTATATCTCCATTATCGTACTAATGTGTTCAGCAGTCTGGTGACTTGATCTAGTCCATATTCTTCTAAAGCTTTAATCATTTCTGTTGTGATGTTATCTGCACCAGGGGGCCTTGCCAGCTTTCATATGCTTAGAACATTTCGAACCTCCATCTTCAAAATTTGGCGGTCCTTCATTATTAAATCTCATATAATACTGTTCCTCTCTGTTATCCTCATAAAGGTTTTTCACATAATCTGTCCATACATGTATAACCTGATCTTTTTCTATTTGATTTTGCCATCTTTAGTTTTTAGACAGCCCGCTGATGTGCTTGTTCTTTTATTAGTAAGTTCCTGAATTCTTTTTTGCACTAATTTGGTATTTTGACTGTTGTGTTGTTTTTCAATTTCTAAGCACTTTTCCTCAAGCCATGATTCTTTTGCCTTCCTAGATAATATTCTGACTTGTCTGTGAATTTCTTCATATTTGGCAGAAGAAAATTCACAGACAAGTCAGAATATTATGTAAGGGAATTATCATATAGATATATATATATATATATATATATATATATATATATAATATATATATATATATATATATATATATAATATAGTATATAGATATATAATACTAGCTGACCCGGCCCGGCTTCACCCAGGGCCCTGGAGGGGATCTATCTATCTATCAGCGATCCCTGTCTGTCTGTCTGCTTGTTTGTCTGTCTGTCTGTCCTGTCTGGCTGACCCGGCCCGGCTTCACCCAGTCCCTGGTGGGGAGCATCTCATTTAATTCATATAAGTAGTCATATAAAGCTCTCCCGTTCCTGACTATCTGTCTGTCTGTCTGTCTGTCTGTCTGTCTGTCTGTCTGGCTGACCCGGCCCGGCTTCACCCAGTCCCTGGTGGGGAGCATCTCATTTAATTCATATAAGTAGTCATATAAGCTCTCCCGTTCCCGACTATCTGTCTGTCTATCTGTCTGTCTGTCTGACCCGGCCCGGCTTCACCCAGTCCCTGGTGGGGAGCATCTCATTTAATTCATATACGTAGTCATATAACCTCTCCCGTTCCCGACTATCTGTTTGTCTGTCTATCTGTCTGTCTGTCTGTCCCGGCCCGGCTTCACCCAGTCCCTGGTGGGGAGCATCTCATTTAATTCATATACGTAGTCATATAAGCTCTCCCGTTCCCGACTGTCTGTCTATCTGTCTGTCTGTCTGACCCGGCCCGGCTTCACCCAGTCCCTGGTGGGGAGCATGTCATTTAATTCATATAAGTAGTCAAATAAGCTTCCGTTCCCGACTATCTGTCTGTCTGTCTATCTATCTGACCCGGCGTGGTTTCGCCCAGCTCCTGGCGCACAGTAACTTAAAAGAATGTCCTTCCACACACCATTCATTATTTTTAATGAAAACTGTTTTTAATCACCGACATGACAGTTGATAAGTTCTTTAAGCAGAAAAAGATGGGTTACAATGTTATGCATTATGCATTATTTTTATGCAAACTTTGAAAATGCCTTAAAGATTATATCATTATTTATTATAACTCATATGCCTGAAAATAACTATAGACAAAGAGTTTAACAATAGTGCAAGTAAGTCCAACAATATGACTATAAAGTATATAGAAATGTTATTAAAAGTTATGCCCCTTGAAATAACTTTTCTAGAGTGAAGTCCCCCTGCTATATAGAACTTATATAATGAAAAATGAAAAAGTAAATGTTATTAAATAAGTAGAAGATTTTACACTATGAAACTATTATAGTCGGTTGCACAGGAATGAAAGGAAGACATGTAGAAAATTTCATCTCAATTGGATGTACCGTTATCGAACCCATCCAATACAAACAAACAAAGTCACATACACTCTGTTTTATAGATATAGATATATACTGTATAAATAACATTTATTATGCATACAATTGGAACTCACTAATTCTTTATTCTTTCAGACTGACTGTGTTCATAGATCTCCCAAAATGATTCTAACTGATATCTTTGATCAGACAAACAGTAAAATACCAGCAAATGTCAAGGTTGAACAAGCTCAAGTATATATAGATCACCCAGGTCAAGGTAAAAGTAAATTAAATATACAAGAATGCTTGTGTGTGCTCTCTGTAGATTTGTTTAACATTGACATTATAACAAACGGGATGTGTCAATCACAGTGGCTGGCATGCACACCTGTCAGTCCAGTGGCCAGGTGTGTGAGTCCCCTCCAGGTGACATTTTTGTGTTTCTCCGTTGTGTTTCTTGCTACCAACTCTATGCCACCAATGCCAAACCTGGACAATGACAGAAAAAGAGAACAGAAAAATTATAACAACAGAAATGAGATTCCTGAGAAGAATGCTCAATGTATCAAGAAGAGAGAAAATCAAAAATTAAGAAATCAGGACTAAAGTTGGGGTTATAGTAGCACAAGATTTTATTAGAAGGCAGAAAGTTAAATGGTTTGGCCATATAACTAGATTACCAACTAACAGTATACCACAACAAGCAATGATGTACACACCAAATGGAAGCAGAAGAACAGGCCTGTCATGTAAATGATGGACAGAGGGAATAGCAGAGACCATGGGAATCTCGATACATAAATCCCATATACATGCACTCTCCCGCAGTTAATGCTTCACGTCGCGACGCAAGGTACAAGAGGAGCAGGATGAGATGAGATTGACCTGGGTTGGCTAGATTACCCAGCCTGAATTGTCTGTACAGGAAAGGCAGTTGGCATGGCTTTTACCACAAAACTCACTGAGAGCCAGTTGATTTAAAGATTTGGGGCTAGTGCCTTATGTCCATGTTGCTAATGGCATGAAAACAGATCCTTGGAATGTGTCAGTTCTGGG
>JACEFZ010025218.1:2500-18804 GCA_014155875.1 Cepaea nemoralis | reverse complement strand
AGGTCTAAAAAAATTCCAAAAAAATGAAAAGGGGACAAAAAATTAAAAATTTGAAAAAACAAAGACCCAAAAAAGCAAATAAAAAAAAAAATTTCCCCGAAATTTCTTTTTTGGTGAAACCCTATTTAAAAGATCGGAATCATACACCTATTTGGGAAGCAATGCGAAAAAAATTTGGGGGGAAAAGATAGAGATATTAAATTACAATACAAAAAGGAAAAAAGGAGCTTCATACGCTAGAAATTGTTGCGAAATAAAAAGGGTTTTTAAAAACCTAGCACAAACTGAGATTTTTATATTTTTGTTAAATCAGTAATAGTTTGGATCAGAATTATGGCGAACAACGAAAATATGAAAATAAACTACAAACTTTTACATTTGGTGCCTGCGCGAATCAATCAAGTGTTGCTAGCTACCGGGCTTCGGGGCTCTCCACAGATCTCGGTTTTGGTGTTCAAATCAACTCCACGTTGATATTCCCCACCCACCGTCTCAATCCATCCCATCTTTTCTCTTATCTTTTCCCCCTCGATTTTTCCATTGTTACGATGTTCTCTAATGCCCTCTTTTCAGCACTGACCGTGAAAGCTGGTTTTCTTTCTTATTGTTGTTTTAAAATTTCAAGTTTCATTCCCCTGTTTCGAACTTGTAGTTCTCTGGCAGCCAAGGAATTCGCAACATTCTTTCCCGGAACCACTCTCTTTGCTTCTAATTCTTTTTAAATTTTTTAATTTACATCTAACATTACTCCCATACAACAAAACACAAACGTTTTTTTCGAAACTTCCAAAAAGGGTGATTCAATTTTTGGGGATTACATTTCGAGGTGTTAAAAAATTCTTAATTTCCTGACGGGACACACCGTTCGTTCCATCGCACCTCGCGCTGGAACCTTTTAAGGTAATTGAATTTAAAACCTGAACCTTTCGTCCAAATACAAAAATATGCGAGAACGTGTTCTTGCACATTTTTGTTTAGGGCAAGGGGGTTTCGTACAAAATTTAAAAAACTTTCTCCCCAAATCCCAAACCCCTTACTTCATTCGCCTTTTCAGGCAATCGTTGTTAGTTACTCTGGCAAACCAGGAATTCGGGAAAATTCGCTCAGAACCCCCTCTTTCTTCTAAATTTTTTCTTTAATTTTTTTAATTTCTTTTACATTCATCCAAAAACAAAAAGGTTCTATATAACATTTCAGCACTCTTTTTTTTACATTCAGTGAAAAGACTAATTGCATAAGATCATCCATTACTGAAATGAGGCTTTTGCGTGCCCTTTTCTTTCTTAATCTCGTTGTACTCATCCATCTGTTTAAAAAAATCCCCTAGGTATTTAAAATTTAAACCACTTGGTTAAAAATTTTCCTTCTATTTCTATTCCTTTTTGGGTGCAAAATTTTTTCTTTATATCCCCCCATTGTTACTGTTTTCTTAAATTTTCAAGGAGATCCTTTTTTTGCACTCTATATTACTAAAATGTCAAACAATTGTTTTCCGTCCCCCAAATACGTGCATCTAAAATAGCGTTGTTATTTATATTAAAACCCCGATTATTTTCTTGGCTTCTCTTTGATCTCTCTCATTTTTTTAACTTCGCCATACAGGGAAAGAGACCAGTGAGAATACACCCCTTCGTAATCTATCTTTATCTATTCGAATACCCCTTTTTTTTAATTGCTGCTACTTGGTTCCATATATATGTTTTAATTTTTCTTAAACCCTTTCCCATCAATTTTGATATTTTCCAAACATTTAATCATTCTTATGTTTACTTTATCAAATCCTTGGTTAATTAGAACAAAAATGCATGTTTTTTCTGTGTCTCTTTTGACCTTTTCATTAGTGTCCGTTTGTATAATTGCATTTTGTACCCTTTCCTTCCAAAATCCATACTGTTTTTCACTAATTTCCATTTTATTTTTTTGTCTTGTTCTTCTCATTATATTCTGATAGAAGCGTAGGGTCATGGTTTTTGAGGTTAATTATACAAATTTTTTTCATCAATTTCCCGGTTTTTGGGATAGCTATAAATACAGACTTTAGCATTTCGTTCGGGAAATATCCACTGCGTAAAAATCATTTAAAATTTTGGTAAATAATTTACTCCAAATCTCCAAAATTTTTCTATTGAATTTTTCTTTCTTCATATGTTTTTACAGCGTCACGACTTCTTCTTTTGATAGGTGGACTTCTAATTTCTTTTTCTGTTAATTTTACCCTTTCTCATCATATATTCTTTTATACTCTTCCACCTCTTTATAGCACCCCCGGAATAAATAAAATTTCCGTTTTTGGGTACAAACACCCCGTATTTTTTTTTTTTTTTTCTTTACTGATTCCTGATTTGTAGTGCATATTTTTTGTATCTTTAAAGGAATTAATTCAATTTTTTTTGCACTGCTCGTTTAACCAACTTTCTTTTGCCTTCCCCACTTATCTCTTTTTTCTTTTCTTTTTTTACCATATTCTTGTATGTATTGTTTACTCTGTTTTTTTTTTATCCCTCACATTAAATTTCTTCACCCTCCCTTTTTCTACTTTTTTTTTGGTTCTCTCCTTAAAATGTTTTGCTACTTTGATGAAGGAACCCTTAACTTTCCCTTTGTTTTTCTTTTTTTTTTTGTTAAAACTTTTTCAATTCCCTTATTTTTCTTGATTTTGTACCTTTCTCCAAAACCATTTTTAAACATTTTTTCTTGTTTTTTTTCTTTTTTTTCATAATTCTGATAACGTAGTGGTTTTGTTTTAAAATAAATTAAAGGGGTTTTTTCCATTCAATGGTTCCGGGCTTTTTGGTAATACCCTTGATAAAACGGGGGAAACTTTGGGCCCATTTCGTGGTATTATTCATCCGGGAATACCCTTCCATTTTGGTAATTTTAAAAATCCCCCAAAAATCCCAAATTTTCTATGGATTTTTTTCCTTCCAAAAAGGTTGACAGGGGCCCCATCAAACGGCTTCCCCCTTCTTTTAGATAGCCTACGTTTGCTTTTTTCTGTTTTAATTTGTTCCATTTCGGTTTAAACCCCCGCTTCCCCTTGGGGATGCCGGGCCGGGCAATATCATCTGTGGCTCAAAAAACCTGATTATTTCCCTTTACGTGATCCCTTGGGTTTAGGTGCTTTCTTAGTATGGGGTTGTTCAATTTTTTTAAAATCCCGAAAAACCAAAATCTTTTTTTGCCACTTTTTTAAACCTTTTTCCTTCCAAAAATCCTATCTTTGGGGTATGTTTGGGGAACTCGGTCCCTTAATTTTGGCATACCCTACGATTCTTTGGGTTTTTGTGTTTTGGGTTTTTGGGGGTTTACCCCCCTTAACCCCGGTTCCACTTTGGATGGAGGGAATCCTACTTCCCAAAAAAGGGAAAATTATATTTTCCCTTTGCTATGCCTTGGTTCTACCAATCATCCTTTTTGCCTTGGGGGTTTCTAATATTTTTAAAATCCCGCTTAAAAACTTAATTCTCAGGCTTAACCTTTTCCCTTGCCTAAACCCTGATTTTGGGGCCCCATTTTAGGGGGTCCCAGGGGAATCACTATACGGGGGTAGCGGTGGTTTTCTTTTATAATTTGTGTTTGTGTGCCGCGTGGTTACACACCCGCTTCACACGCGTGATCCGGGACTGTTTCCGGATCCGGTCAGGGATATGCACTACTGATGAGCTCAAACAAGGGCGAAACTCGAGTATAGTGCTTCCATATTGACGTGGATAGGCCTTAGGTTCATACCGGAATGCGATCGGCGTTGCCAGTAGTGGGTTGTGCTAAATATTTAAATTTCAAATCCCGAAACAACCACATAATCAATTTATTATTGCTCACTGGATTTAGGAGGCCTGGTGTTCCTTGCCAGTGAGAAGTCCTGATCGTTCGGGTCCCATCGATTGACGGACGTCGGTCGCGGCGATTGGGCAATCTTGAGCATAGCCTACGATGGGTAGCGTTGTGGTGTTCTGTTGTGATAATTTGGTGTGTCCAGTGTGTGCCGCGTGGTTACACACCCGCTTCACACGCGTGATCCGGGACTGTTTCCGGATCCGGTCAGGGATATGCACTACTGACTGAGCTCAAACGAGGGCGAAACTCGAGTATAGTGCTTCCATATTGACGTGGATAGGCCTTAGGTTCATACCGGAATGCGATCGGCGTTGCCAGTAGTGGGTTGTGCTCAATATTTAAATTTCAAATCCCGAAACAACCACATAATCAATAAATTAAAGCATTTCTAAATCTTTCATTAAAAAGTATGTAGTCAGTTTGGTTGCTTAGTTTCTTATCAGGACTTCTCCGTGGGTAATATCGTCTTTCATGGTGTTTAAACCATGTGTTTCCAATTATCATATCATTGATATTTTTCCCATTATATTAGTTTCTCTCCTCTTTCATGTATTGTCCATAACCATAAAACCCCACGATGTCCTCCATTTTTCCTTTCCTACTTTTGCATTAAAATCTCCCAGTGCTTTTTTTTTTTTGGTAATCCAATTCGAGCTATCGCCATTTCTACTTCATCGTAAAAGTGTTGTATTTCTTCATCACTGCAGCTTGTTGTTGGTGCATATCATCATCAAGTGCCGTGCCGGCTGGCGTAGGCGTTCCTGGCTCTCCACAGATCTCGGTCTTTGGTGTTCTGGGTCAACTCTGCTGATGATATTCCTCCATGCCACCGTCTCAATCCGTCCAGCATCATTTCTCTTGGTCTGCCTCTGCCTCTCTTCCCCTCGATCTTTCCAGTTGTCACGATATTCTTCAATGCCTCTCTCCTCATCACATGACCAAAGAAAGCTGTTTGTCTCATTCGTATTGTTGTATATAGTGTTCTAGTTTTACTAGCCTCTTTCAGGCAATCGTTGTTAGTTACTCTGGCAGTCCAAGAAATTCGCAACATTCGTCTTAAAAACTACATCTCTGTTGCTTCTAAGTTCTTCCTAATTTGTTCATTTACATTCCAAGATTTACTGCCATACAGCAAAACTGGTTCTATATAGCATTTTAGCACTCTATAAATACAGATGTTAGCATATTGCTTGGTAAATATCCACTTTTGTAAATATCATTCAGCATTTTGGTTAATATATCTATCTCAAATTCTCCCAATACTTCTAATTCTTCTACTGTGATTTCATCTGGCAGCTATGTTTCCTTTCTTCACATGTTTCATAGCGTCAGCGACTTCTTCCTTTAGAATAGGTAGGCCTTCTAAGTTACTTTCTTCTGTTAATTCTTCCCTTTCTCCATTATATAATTTTCTTTTATACTCATTCCCCCTCTTCATTATAGCACCTTCCTCCCATAATATCTTCCCTGTTTTTGATGGTGCATATACTCGTATAATATTTATATGTGTTCGTTTGCCTTTGATTTTGACAATAATAACTCTGTCTGAAATACACAAGTATCCATTAATTGACTTTGGCTGTTTTTTCGTCAAATATTATTCCTAGACCTTGTTTGTGTGTATCCCCTCCAGAATAAATTATTGTATGCTTTTCATCTATTATTTTGCCAGATCCCTTCAAGCTCATCTCACTTACGCCTAGTATATTCATTTTCATGCTATCCATCTCTCTTAGAACATGGTTCAACTTTCCCAGCTCATTTAATGTCCTAACATTCCATGTTCCTACTCTAAATTTTTTATTTTAGTTATGGTTTTGCCATCAGTAGCTGGATGACGGTCTGGTGTTCACCTGTGGCTCATGACTGTCCCTACCGGTCGAGGATGTCCTAAGACAGCCATTAACGTCGTTGGCTACCTCTGACTTGTGTTTTGTTATGAAGTCTTGGGAAGGTATTGTAGTGGTTTACCATTGCCTTCCACATCCACATGGTGGTTTTTACGTCTGCCTTTGACAGCCACTTCCGACTGTCAGGAAAAGTGAGTGCCCTGCTCTGCCTGCGTAGAATAGTGGGAATAAACGGGTATGACAGAATCACCAACGTAGAGCGCATGGAGAGAACTAATCAAATTTCCGTGAACGAAGAGATGAAGAAAAGACACTGGCGATGGATGGGACACACACTGGGAAAACATGAAGACGATGTACCTAGAGTCTAGACGCTCTGGAACCCACAAGGTTGGCTAACCAGTGGAATATCTAAAATACTCAGAGAAGAGAATTACAGACAAAGATGAACAATACTGGAATGACATGGAGGCAGTGAAAGAAGATAGCAAAGTATAGGAAGGCATAGTTTGCTTGAGGACCTATGCCCCAAAGAGTTATAACGGGCGGAAGAAGAAGAAGAAGAAGAAGAAGAAGAAGTAGAAGAAGAAGAAGAAGAAGAAGAAGAAGAAGAAGAAGAAGAAGAAGAAGAAGAAGAAGAAGAAGAGAAGAAGAAGAAGAAGAAGAAGGAGGAGGAGGACGAGGAGTAGAAGAAGAAGAAGAAGAAGAAGAAGAAGAAGAAGAAGAAGAAGAGAAGAAGAAGAAGAAGAAGAAGAAGAAGAAGAAGAAGAAGAAGAAGAAGAAGAAGAAGAAGAAGAAGAGGAAGAAGAAGAAGAAGAAGAAGAAGAAGAAGAAGAAGAAGAAGAAGAAGAAGAAGAAGAAGAAGAAGAAGAAGAAGAAGAAGAAGAAGAAGAAGAAGAAGAAGAAGAAGAATGATGATACAGTATTGATTGCAGATAACGAACAGGATCTGCAACACTTAGTAGATGCGTTTATTGTATGCAGTGAAAAAAAAATGGGGGTTGAATTAAATTGTAGGAAATCAGAGATTATGGTCATGTCTAAGAAGAAAGACATTCGATAACGAGAAAAGGTATGTTATAATGCTACATAGAACCTGTACTGTTATATGGATGTGAAGCGTGGACGATGAGGTAACAACCATCTGATGCAGTAGAGATGTGGTTTCTGAGGAAAATGCCAAATTCTATGGACAGACAGAAAAACTAATGAGCAAGTCCTACAAGAAACAAATGAAAACCTTAAATTGATTAGAGAAATTATAGATTATTTTGGCTACGTAAAGAAAAAAAAACACAAAAAAAAAAAAAATAGAAAACAGTGATAACTGGCAAGATGGAGGGGTAAAGAACAAGGTGAAGTCAGAGTGATAAATATCTGGATGGCTTGACCGCATGGTATAATGGAGACAAGAATACAGAGCTGATCCACAACTCTGGTGGTCGTGTGAGATGGCGACATGATGATGATGGTTCTGATGCACAACATTTTCATGTGTTCAGCACCACAGCATGTCCACTTTGATACATATTGATGGCGATGATGATGATGACATTGTCCATAGGTCTCACTATATGCTCAATCGTGTAATGAAAACAAACTTAGCAACAGTGTACATCCTTCTGTATGAATGGGCATATTCATACATTTCTATCTATTCATGTTCGCTGCCAATGTATGTTCTTTATTATTCACAGATCTGTCATCAATGTTTAATGTTTCGATATCAAATTCATGTTGTGCAGCTTTATGAAGAATAAGTACAGTTCTGTGTTTACATATAAAGCTCTATCAAATAGTGGTATCAAACTGTCTACGGACATGAGCATGCTTATTTAGCTGTAAATTATTCATTGACTTGTATCTCTTATTAGTTGTACAATGTGTCCTTGCTTAGAAACTTAGATTTATCGTTAAATGGCTTGCGCACTGTTCACTCTTTCTTTGCACTAATATCTGTAACTATGTCACGAAATGCAACGCCGAGTTCTCCTGATGGTTTCTGAACTTCCTGGTGTTTTTCTCCCCCAATTAGTCCTGGCGCGTGCTCCGGGCAACAAGCCCCGGGAGCATCTCTATCAAATGCTAATATGACAGCACTTCAAACAGATATAACAGAGTACTCTCTTTGCCGGCCAGGGAACGTGTTTGTCACTATGGCTCGCTTAACTACACTGACTGCTACAACTTTTACACCAGCACGCGGCCTTCCACGTGAGACTGCAATTAACGTGCTTTGAAACGACCATACCTAAAGCCCCGGTCTTCATGCTTGCGTGATCCGTTGCTAAACTGGTAGTTACCCCAGTTTTCAAGCATGATATTTTGTCGCGGACGCTATCTTTACTCACTGAATAAACTAGCTCCTTGGGGTGATTATATTCACTCGCTCTGGTGGGTGACAGGACTGGCAATGGTGTTCATGAGATCAGGCGCGGCTGCGACCACATCTCACACAGAGAAAAAGAATATGCAGAATGGTCTCAAAAGCGTTCGGAAACGACTGGCAAATGTCTGACTAAAGAAGTAGAACATATTGAAGACAAAATATTCAGCGCTGATTCTTGTCACCAGACAAAATAATACGTTGCACAAACATAAGAAATAGACTCATCGGTATTGATTCACACTCACAACAGCGATGTAAAGGAGCATACATTTGAGAAAAAACAAACAAACAAACAACAGAAAAGGCGAAGGTTATAGGCACGCTGAGATTGGAAACTTCCGCCTCCAAATGACGATCGTGCCTTTATGACAGAATATATGTTCTTGGAGGAAAGATCAGCTGGTGGATACCGTGAACAATGTATCATCCCCTAGCACGAGGTCTGTTATCAACACGAAGCCACAACTGTGGCATGGTGACAGAGTTCCTACTCTAGCCACGTTTACAGCACCTCTCAGAAAGTATTTACCCCAGAATTGTAACAATAACAAACATCGTCATGCCTTGACTCAGTTTATTCTCTTAAGACTGTCATTTCTTATTGACTCTCACAAGACTACCTGCAAGGCAGGAGGTTTTGAATCCATCTTAGTCTGGTCTCTGCCTGTCAGCCTGCCCGGCGATGAGACCCTGCCAACAGATACGTTAATTGCATATCCTTTACAGTACGTTGTAGTCAACACCACCATTATTTTTGCCGTTGTGATTTCTTGGCAAGTTTAGGTTAAGCAGTTTGCCATTGCTTTCTGAACGACCGGCACCCATTTGCCAGAATACTGTTGTTCCCTCATTCGTAACATAATTTGAATCTGAATTTCCATGAAACCAACAGCCCGGCTTAACTAGATTAGGCTCAACACAAACTAATAACATTGGCAGTAACTGGAGTCTCCAACTGGCAACGTACAAAGTGGAATCAGAGGCGGCTGGTTTCAACTAAAAATAATGCTGTTTTAATAATACAGCTAACAACGTTTGTTGAGATCACATATTAATTTGCCTCCTTAAATTGCCTCTTTTTGCGAGGCGGGTATTTAAGATCTTATGACAAGTTTATAATGTTAACTACCCAAACCATGTTACAAAGTATTCGTCCTGGCCGCTGTTCATCTGTATACCTTCTTCGGGCACTCTTCCGATTGACGGTCCCAAATAGTTCCGCAGGAATAATAAATCTTAGGTGTAAAACAGGGCCTCTATGGGTGATGCTACAATACGAAACACAGCAGAATGTTGATAATATAATCATCAGAGGCCAGCATAGCCGAATGGATAAGAACGGGCGTTCTTAAACAACAGGTGTGCAGGTTCAACCCCTACACGGACAGATGGACTAAAATGTTGATGGGGACTAAATTACAAGTGCCTCAGAAGTCGGAGTGGATACGCCTGATGGGGAGGGACACTGGTAATAGGGAAAGTTAATCCACGCGCAAATTTCAGTCTAGTGCACTAACAACTACTAGCAGTAATAGCACGCATGTTGACTACGCTCAAGTTCACAGCCAGCAAAAGCAAGGGGGAGGGGCGAAGGTGGGGTTGAAGGGGATAATTTGTACTATATTATTTCTATAATTAACTGTCTAGTCATCCTTGCCTGACTTTTCAGTCAGAATAATAATAATAATACTTCTCCGACCGACGTTATTACTTGTGAATCTTCCTCTTTCTCTCAAAAGGAAGAATTCTCCCTCACTATCTTCCTGGATTATTTCTATGGACCCCCACCCCCCACCCCCTCTCGAGTACACACACCTCTCTCTCTCTCTCTTTTCCTCTCACATATTCTCTCGCACTTACGAACATGTCCTGACTTGCTTGCCTAAATGGTTTTATATCTGTCTATCTTTCTCCCCATCTCTTGTTATCTTTATCCAGCTATCTCGCACTTGAGAACATGTCGGTACCGACATTCCTGTCATAAAGTTATCTCTACAATAGTCTACATCTTCCCTTCTCTCTACCTTCCTTTATCTTCTTTCTTTTATCTCACGCTCAAACTTCTTCGCACTTAAGATTGATTGATTGATTGATTGATCTAGGAACCGACATCACAGCATTCGGGACATTCCCATAAGCGCTCCGTCCCCATCCTCAGCAACCAGCGAAGAGTTCCAACACTAATAGTTCCAGTAGCAATCTGATTATATGTTCGTCTCGCCTTTCCTCTGAGCGTCGAGCGTCGGCCAGATCCCCTCGTCACTCCTCGCTGCCTCATTCTAACCAGACTATGGTGATCCATTTGCTCCTCCGAGGTGTACACGTGCTCCCACAAGGCCGCAACCACATCTGCCTTGTCATGCATCAATACTCCACCAAGTTCTGCCGAGCCAGCCAATCTGTCCGCCTGTTCATTCCCCAGCACACCGGCATGCCCAGGAGAAAAGATCCAGGTGATGCTTGCTACCCGTGACCTCCGAAGCGAAGCAAGCCACTCTGCACGAAGCTTGCCTGTTCTCACCCTTCTCAGCATGCTTTCTGAGTCAGTTACAATCACAATATGTGTATGTATCGTGTTTTCTATCCAGCGGAAAGCTGCACTGACCGCCTCCACCTCCATTCTTAAGCTAGATGTAGTGTCATCATACGCCAGGCTCTCCTGCACCAAACGCCGACCATTAGATTTTGCCAAGAACCCCCAAGCACTTCTCCTACCTCTCAACACCGACCCATCCGTGTAGATAATCACATCACCCGGACGAGAATTTTCCTGAATTAGTTGCTGAATTTCCACTTCCGTGGCCCCTGCTGGCCACTCCCTGCACTCCCTGTTCAATGTGATTATAACTCTGCACAAGTCTGACTGCACGGCTGGCACTCTGACCCACTCCTGTCCTCGCCTGATGTTCTCCAAGGGGCACACCTGTCTGATCGTATCCTCCGCCTGTGCCATCCATGATTTCCCTCTTATCAGTCTCTGACCCTTAACTACGTCCAGCGCCTCATGCAACGGGTGATCTGTGTCTGCAGCTACTCTGAGGTATACCTTCGCTTGTATCACTTTGTGCCTACCAGCAACAGTAGGCAGACCAAGGATGTAACGCATACACACTACTGGAGTGTCTCTGGTGCATCCCAGAATGACCCGCATAGCTTCATTCTGTATGCGCTCTAATTTCACCAGCTGACTCTTTGAGACAGTGAGCAGTCCTAGTCCATAATCAATCACTGAGAGGATCAAGTGCTGGTATAGTGTGAAGAGCATTCTCTGCTCTGTGTCCATTGCAGCCATAGTTTTAAGTGCATTGAGTCCGTTTTGAGATCTTGTCACGACCGTCTCTACATGGTTCTTGAAGGACAGACTCCTGTCAAATGTGATTCCCAGATACTTCAGTTTGTTCTCTCTGTTGACGCTTCTACCATCTATCATGAGGCTTGGGACATCATCTCTCACAATCCTGTTTTCCAGAGAGTATCACAACACAGCCGCCTTTTCCGGGTTGATGACAGCACTCATTTCAGTGCACCAGTCAATCACTTTGTCTACTGTCACCTGTAGCTCCTGTGCTGTTTGATCCCTATTTCTCCCCTGCCTGTATGCAAGAATATCATCTGCAAATGTTAGAATCCTTCCAACCCTTGGTGCTTCTAGGTATGCAATCTTGCTCGTATACACATTAAAGAGCACCGGTGAGATTGCAGATCCCTGTGGCAGTCCCGGGGTTAAAAAATGTGGCTCTGAGGTCCATGCGCCCAGACGGAGAGCAACCTGAAGAGAATGCAGGACGGCTGCTATCCAATTCACTAATCAGGGATTGACCCCCTTCTCCATAAGTGCGGTCATCAAAATATCATAGCGAACTCTATTGTACGCATCCTCGAGATCAAGCGCTGCCGCCATCGTTTCCTGTCTACTCTGGAACCCCTCATAAACGTCAAAGGCAAAGGTGGCCGCATTCGACCAGGTATCTTTTCCTGACCTGTAGCTCCCCAGGCCTCTTGGAAGAAGCTTCCCCCTTTCCAAAAAATCCTGCAGCTTAACAGCGACTATCTTCTCTAAAACCTTCCCAAATGTATTTTGAAGGGTGATGATACTAAAGCCGCCAAGCTTTGAATGATCCTTGTATGGTTTTTGGAGAGGGATGAGATAGCTATGCAGCCAATCCTGCGGTACTGACGCTGTCCTAATGCTCTGATTAAAGCAGCCGGCCATCTCCTTCAGGTCTACATCGCTCAAAGCCTTCATGTGGCCATACCTGACACCATCAGGCCCTGGTGCCGTGTCTTTTGCCTTTTGCAAAATAAGTTTAACATCTTCAGTATGATGTCTTCGTAAGGCCTATTCTCTATTGTACCAGATAATTCCACTCTAACTGCATCCCTGGTATCCGCATCACTGTGATTGGTCTACTCTAAAAATCTCTGGAGAAACGCCTCCCCTTTCTCCTTGTCTGTTGTCACGCGTACCCCATCCTCTTTATACATTGTTCCCACTGTCATAGGCAGATCTTTTCTTTGCATTTGTCTGTACAGTTTCCAGAATTTATGCAGTGTTTTATCACCTCCAATCTCCTTCATAAAACATTCCCATTTTACTTTCTTGGTCTCTGCAGCACATCGCTTGAAAGCCTCCACCTTGTCTTTCTTGTCATTTTCCGCTATGTCCACTTCTTCTCGTGAGCTTAAGGGTGTCTGTCGCAATTTCCTTAGCTGCTTCACTGCAGCTCTCTTTGCTTTCCACGCATTGTCTACTTCTGGGGTCCACCATGGGGGGCTGCAAAAAAAAGGAGTTTTAACAGTCCTGTTGCATGCCCCATGTCTGAGGCGTCCAAGAAGGCTGTCGCTCCACTCATACCGGAAGGTCTTGCGCGCTCTCCAGCCTTGACTTTCCTGGACTTAGAGATCAGGACTGAGCATGGCATGTGATCACTCCCATGGTCATTCAAAACAGTCCACTTTACATCAAGGACTGATGACTGGGAGACAAGTGCCAAATCAATAGCAGTATCTGCATCGCCAGGCCTCATTGCCATTCTAGTCGGCCTACCATCATTTATGCAGATCACATCGGAGTCCACCATGGCATCCGCAAGTGCAATTCCTTGTCGATTTTCTCCACTACTGTCCCAATCTCTGTTTCTCGCATTGAAGTCTCCACACATCTTTCATCTAGCGCCAATATTCCACATTTGTGTGCCAATCCAGTCTGAATAAATCAAAGTATCGATCACCTGTTGGACTGTGAAAAGCCTAGACCTACTTCGCTTTCTCTGTTGAAGTGCTTGGTTCATCAGCCGCTCGTTTCATTGTGGATTTTCAGAATTTTTTTCGCGTTAAATCACACAAAGTCAATTCAAACCTATGGGGGCAGACATTTGCAATGGCTAACCATGAGGTGTGACCACTATTGGTTGGTTACTTTTAGTTTAGTGACGCATTTTTCACGTACTAGGCAAAATAACGAAAAATTGGTACAGCGGTCTGGTAGGATTAAAGTTGCTAAAGTGTATCCTCTACTTAAAAATGGCTCAACTGATATTAGCGTCTTGGGTAATTATAGACCTATTTCCTTACTGTCGTCGCTATCAAAGCCATTAGAAAAACACATGCATAAAATAACACTACATCATTTAATTAACAACGATCTAATAATTGACAGTCAATCTGGGTTTCGACCGAAATATTCTTGCCATAGTGCGTTTTCAAAAATGTCCGATAACTGGCATCTTTGTATCAAAAATGGCAACATTTGTGTAGCAGTATTTGTAGACTTTAAAAAAGCTTTTTATATGGTAGATCATGATATTTTAATTAGAAAATTAAAACAAGTGACGACTAGCACAAATATGGTGAACCTAATTACGTCATTTTTATCTGACAGACAACAAGTAGTGTCCTTCAATAACTATCTATCAAGATCCACACAACTTAATATTGGTGTGCTTCAGGTCTCAATAATAGGTCCGCTGATTTTTGCAGTGTATATTAACGATCTTCCTTTATATCTCAATACTTCGTGTTACCTATTTGCGGACGACTGCACTATTTACACTATCAAGAGAGCCCTTGTGACTTAGAGAGCTCTTTACAAAACGAACTTGACAACCTTAGTGGATGGAGCAATGAAAATCGCATGCTAATTAACATCGACAAAACAAAATCAATGCTAAAAACGACCAGGCAAGAACTACAGACCCTAGCCATAACTGGGACACCGCTCGAGCTCCACATGGACACGCTACCTATAATGAATGTATATGAACATAAAACTTTAGGTCTTTTAATTTGACAGACATTTAAACTGGAACTCCCATGTTCACGTCCTTACCAAGAGAATAGCACAAAAAGTTTACCAACTTGCTAAACTTCAGCACTTTTTGGATGAAAGCACACGAAAAATATTCTATGCATCCTATATCCAATCACCTCTCGATTATTGTTCCACAGTCTGGTATGGGTGCCCTAAATCTAACATGAAACGATTGTGTTCGCTTCAAAACCGCGCTATACGTCTAGTTTCTAGCATAAAGCACTATGAGAGTAATAAATTATGCAGTCATCTAAGACTTCTACCACTTCGAAAGCGCTTCCTTTTTAACAAAGCCAAATTAATGAATAAAATTATATCTGAAAATACCCCATAGTATCTTCTACCGTTAATTCAATCTAATGCAATGAACAGTAAGCGCTTAAATTTATTACAGGTTCCTAAGCCTAGATTAGACTTACACAGAACTTGTTTCGCATATTCTGGTGCACACTTGTGGAATAGCATTCAGCCAGATCTGAAAACTCCAATGAGTCCCTACACATTCAACCGAAATTTCTTTCAATATTTACTTCATACTGACTATATGCCTCCATAAGTCACTTACTGGTATCATTTTTCCACTATCATTCTTCACTGTATGTGTGTGAGCGAGAGAGTGGGTGGGAGAGTGAGTGAGAAAGAGTGTGAGTGGAAGAATTAGTATGAGAGAGAGAGAGAGAGAGAGAGAGAGAGAGAGAGAGAGAGAGAGAGAGAGAGAGAGAGAGAAAGAGTGTGCATGCGCTTGTGCCTGAGTGAGTGTAAAAGTGAGTGAGTGTGTGTGGTCGTATGTGTGAGAGATTTAGTTAGAGAATGAGTGAATCTGAGAGAGTGGGTGTGTTGTGTGTCTGTCTGTCTGTGTAATAGAGTGAGAAAGTTAGTGAGTGAGTGTGAAATAGAGAGTCAGCGAGTGAGTGAGTGAGTAAGGGAGCGTGAGTGAGTGAGAGAGAATTTGTGGGTATGCATGTATGTGTGAGAGTGAGTGAGTGTGAGAGCGAGTGAGTGTGTAAGAGAGAGAGAGAGAGAGAGAGAGAGAGAGAGAGAGAGAGAGAGAGAGAGCGTGGGTGAATGAGAGAGTGCATGAGAAAGTGAATGAGTAAGATTGAGTTAGTGTGTGTGTGTCTGTTTGCTCATCTGTGTGTGCAAATAAGAGAGTGATTTAGTGTGGTTTGGATAGTGAACGAGTGTATGTGTGTGTGTGTGTGAGACACACACACACAGAGAGAGAGAGAGAGAGAGAGAGAGAGAGAGAGAGAGAGAGTAAGAGAATGAGTGTAAGTGGGAGAGGGAGTGAGAGATTGAGTGAGAGTGAATATGTGAGTATGTGTGTATGTAAGTGAGGGCGGGTGTGAAAGTGAGTGCGTACAAGCATGAGAGAGAGAAATAGTGAGTGGGAGAGAGGGAGAGAATGAGACAATGAGATAGTTAGTGTGTCAGTGTACGTGAAAGAAAAATAAATAGCGAGAGAGAGAGAGAGAGAGAGAGAGAGAGAGAGAGAGAGAGAGAGAGAGAGAGAGAGAGAGAGAGAGAGAGAGAGAAGAGTGCAAGCATATCATTATGCCATATTTTTTTTTCTATCCTCATCTTTCATATAAGCATGTTTACTGCCAATTGAATTTAACATGCACTGCTTATTTCATCATGTTTACGTCAATTCCAGGAATTATCTTACGGATTGGACAACTATTTTATTTTTATATTACACAATGTATACCATATTTTCATAACCATTTCCCATATTTTCCATGTTTTCCCATTGTTTCCCAATTTTGAATGTTCTTGTGAGGATGCTCACGATAGTCGACCAGTGTGTATGTGTGAAAAGTATGGGAGTTTACTCATATTAGTTTTAGTGATCATGTGAGACAGCGTGTATGTGTGTGGATGGATGGATGTGTCTATGTGTGTGTGTGTGTGTGTG
>JACEFZ010025217.1:0-39783 GCA_014155875.1 Cepaea nemoralis | reverse complement strand
CCATCATACAGTGTGTTAACGAATGGTATGAACTCATGTAGGATACTTATATCATTCAGCTCCACCGAGCAATGTTTATCATCTTCTTCTAGCATAGGTTCATTGAGAAAGTTGCTGGCCAATCTTCCTGCGCCAAAAAGTTATCCGGGATCGGATTTTTCAATGGTTCTGTGTTCTTCATCCCGACCAGAGGGAACCTTATGCAAACCCGCCTCATTCCTGGATGGCTGCTACACTTTGCCATAACGACACATGCTATTTAAATTTTTTAATTAATCTAACACTGTAGAGCTCTCCAACAAAACAGTCAATCCTAATCCACTGTTTAGTTACACTAGTTACCCCCAAATCGGTTTTTGGCAAAACGCTTTAAAATTTGGTCACGTGACGTTATTCTTTATGTCTACACAGGTGTTATTTTGGGCAGTTTCCTCCATTGTCAGGATCTATCTCCCCTGGCTTAATCAATGTCAGATTCGTCCTCCCATGTTTTGACATCCAAAACACGCTAGCGAGTTACTGTATGGTCCCAACAACAGTTTTCAATAACAAGCCGCCAATCTTCTGTCGAGTGGTGACAATCACAGCCACCATTTCGCCTGATGTCCGGAAACTCTAAATGACAGATGGACTGTTTTCTCCCGAGCTGGGCACTTCCGCTTGAATCCGACCTGTTTTTGAACTGTCAAAGAGGTGTATAGATTCATCTCATTCACCACCGAATGTTCTTATTTTGCCCACCAGATGTAAACACGTGCAGCTGCAACCCAGACTGTTTTATCTGTATTTGTTGAAACAACCTGTGGCCTCGAACATGTCGGTAATCCGAACGCCTTTTATTATCATCACTGGTTAATCACGGTGTTTTTCGTGACAATGATAAGGCTCCACACATTGTGACCTGGAACGGGCAGGTTTCAACTGATCACACCTGGTATCTAATATATGGTGTGTGTTTGTGTGTTGTTTGTCCATCAAGAATGATGGGGTTGAAAGTATGGAGCCGTGAGTTCTAAGATGGCTGATGAGGCCTATTTTGGCTCGAAATGTTGTTTGACAATGTGGACAAAGAATGCTTGACATTTCTGAAGGAGGATTTCCTGCCATGGTTTTTCTGTCCTGCCTTTTCTTCACAGCTCTTGCAGTCCTGGTTGCCTCACATGTGACTGCACTCTTGCGTAATGATGCACGCCACAAATTTCTGTCTCTGGCTGCAGTCTCACAGGTGTCATGATAAATTCCAAAAGCATTCAGTGAGATTTTCAAAGTGTCTTTAAAGCGTTTCCTCTGGCCGCCTTGGGAGCGTTTACCACAATGCAATTCGCTGTAAAAAAAACAAATTCGTTTAGGGACCCTGTGATCTGGCATGCGATTTAAGTGACCAGCCCAGCGAATCTGATTCTTCATTAGTAGAGTGTGGATACTGGGCATGGATGGTCTTTCTAGGACTTCAGTGACTGGGATCTTTCTTGCCATTTAATCGTCAGTAGCTTCCTAAGGCAGACTGTGTGGAAGTGGTTTAATTTCCTAGCGTATTACTGATAAACAGTCTAGGTTTCACAGGCATATAGCAGTGTGGATAATACAACTGCTTTGTAGACTTTCAGCTTTGTTTGCAGGCTTATTCCATTTCTGTCCCGTACATTCTTGTACAGTCTGCCAAAGGCCATGCTGGCCTTGGAGATTCTTGCATTCACTTTGTCATCAATTGTGGCAGCTTGTGACACAGTGCTGCCAAGATAGGTGAATTTGTCCACAACACTTAGTCTATGACCATTCACTTTGATATTCGACACAGTGTGATTATTCCCTGGAGCTGGCTGGTACATAACTACAGTCTTTTCCAAGTTGATATTGAGCCCAAAGTTGGCACAGGCATGTAAGAAAGCTGAAACATTATGTTGCATGCCTGCCTCTGAGTTGGCATATAAAGCGCAATCATCAGCAAACAGGAGCTCTCTTACGGTGTCGCTGATAATTTTTGTTGTAGCTTTCAGCCTTCTGAGATTGAATAACTTTCAATCCATGTGGTAGTTGATGTCTATTCCAATGTTGTTGTTCTCGAAGGCATTCGTCAACATGGCTGAAAACATGAGGCTGAACAGTGTTGGTGCCAGGACACATCCTTGCTTCACCCCATTAATGACAGGAAAGGGCTCAGACAGTTCATCATTTTCCTGCACTCTTGCCTGCATACCATCATGAAATAGCCGCACTATGAGGACAAACTTTTGCCATAATCTTCCACAGTCCTTCTCTGCTGACTGTATCAAAAGCTTTAAATATATAAGAATATACTCATATAAGTTGAAGGCTATGCAGACCGCTGGAGCTACAAGGAAACCAGTTACTATAGCAACCTTTCCTCCAGGGTTTACCATATTCTTGACTCAAGGCTGAAAGTTTTTAACTCTCTCCCCCCCCCCCCCCCTTTCTCTGTGCTTGTATGTGTGCATCTCTCTCTCTCTCTCTCTCTTTCTCTCAATATCACATCAGCTGCCTCTATTTCCCAGAATATTTCCTAGTACCAATTTAAAGCTACGTCAACATAGGTCAGTTTATAAGATCCCCATCTGTAGGGGGATTCAAACACACAACCACCAGACAGCAGGCCAATGTGCCAACCACTGCCGTATGGCAGCTCCCCAGGTGTTTCATACCTCCAGTTATTTAATATCCCTAACTAAAGTCCCATAACTCTAACACACACACACACACACACACAGATAACAGCCATATGTTACCTGCAAGAACAGCATCATAAATATCACACATGGGTCATGTGATGGAAGGACACTGCAACATCAAAGGCTTGAACACCTGATGATAGTGATTTAAACCAGCCTGTTATTTAAGATCTTGCTTGCACAGTTGTACAGTCTGATAGTTTTAGTTATATAAATATTTAACTTCCAATACACAATGTATACAACTTTAATTATTGAATTTATATGCATACAACGCTACACAAAAACAGAGGCAACAAAGATTGTAATGTGTTATTTTACCTGCTTTAGGATACAGAAGAAGCAACAAAGACATAAAGTGTTATTTCTCTACACTCTAGGGACAACAGAAGCAACAAAGTCAGTGAGGCTCTCTACATGCCAGGGTAGAACACAAGGAACAAAGTCATTGAGGTGTTATTCTTCTTTCATTCGCTGGGCTTAATTGTGTGGCATCCTGATTTCTGTAGTAAAAATATGAATAAAATTTGGTGAAACTGCGTGTACCATACACATCTTGGGATTCTGAAGTAAGTAGGAACACTTTTTTCTCAAATTTTCATTTTCTCTCCATTGCTCTAATTTTTTCATCTTTTTTATTCTTCTCATCCCGTCGTTACACCTTAATGTAGTCACCAGACGGTCTTATCTGTGACTATATGTTGTGTTTTGTGTATGTATTTGTCTGCTGACGAAGGCTAGCCACCGCAACGTCCTGTATGTGTCGTAATTCTGTTATGTAAAGCTGCATTACTTTGTGTTATTTTATATTGATTTCTGTGGTGCACCTCCTGGCTGGTTGCCTCTGTCTTCAGTACCTTTCCTTTGCTAGAGCAGAGTGTGGTCTTACTCGAGTTTAGATGTGTAGGTACACATACATGTGTCTGTGCATGCATGTACTTAACACATCTAGAGAGTACTGGTTATTTCTCTGGGCCAGAGACTCGCCGCCGCCGCCCAATCTCCTGTTAGTTAAAACAGTTCCACCACTTGAAGGCCAGGAGTTGGACTTTAGTTGCAGAGGTGATAAATACACGAGCCATTGGGGTATTTATGCAAGGTTGGGCGCTCACACCAACTCTGCGCCCCCGGCTACATAACAGCAACATTTGGAACCTGTGAAGTGTTATTCTCTCTACACGCTAGGGTAGAACACAAGCAACAAAGACAGAAATGTGTTATTCTCTTTATACTCCAGTGAACCAGGGTTGAGCCCAAGTGAACAAGACAGGACAAAGCAAACACATATCAGAACTAAATCGTATTTCCTATAACCTACCTCAGGCCCAAGTGAACAAGACAGGACAAAGTAAACACATATCAGAACTAAATCGTATTTCCTATAACCTACCTCAGAGTTGAGCTCAAGTGAACAAGACAGAACAAAGCAAACACATATCAGGACTAAATTATCATCTACACCAACCTCAGGGCTGAGTACAAGTGAACAAGACAGAAGGAGGCAAATTATTTTATCTGAACAGATCCAAGTCGGCATTTGTGGCTTAGAGGTTAGTGAAATGCAGTTTCACAACTCCCAACATAACGATTCATAGGATTGCAATTTGGAAGTCCATCGCTTTGAGTTGATTTTGGCGGTATGAGGCATCAGCCATTCAAACAGCAATGGGGGACGCAGAGGTGTTTCTAAGGCACCAGGGCCGGGTTATATACTGGCCAAGACCTATTGACGTGTCCTCGTCGAGCGTCCTGGGCAACAGGTCCCTCCGGGGTCCTGGCTGAAGTCAATAGGATCGCCGATTCCTCCGAAGTCGGAGAGTGTCTGCCTGTACGGCGAGGAACCACCAGTCTGCGCACCAATAAGCCAGACATGGGACAACGGATACTCACGCAAACCTCAGGTCCTGTATGACATCACACTGATGTTGGACAACGGGATGCCTTCATCCGACATACAGGGCTTTGCGTTGGAGCTCAAGCCAACGAACACAAGCAAGCAAGCAAGCAAGCAAGCAAGCAAACAGCAATGGCAAACTACTGAAGCAAATCACAAACAATTAATAAATGTTGGGACTGATTGCGACGTCCTGCAAAGGGCCTGCAACCAACTTAGTACAGATCCACAGAGGGAAATACACAAATCAAATCAAATCAAATCAAATCAACTTTATTAGGGTCACAAATTGGGCGCGCAGGCCCGTCTTACATTCGGCCCTTCCAGTCACTCGTCTTTCGTTCATCATGAGCATTATACATTTACAACAAAATGTAGCCAAAGTAGCTATACATAAGCAAACAATTTGTGTCCTTACATTAGCAAGAATGTCCTTGCGACCTTTCACCAGCTGTACAACAGAAGTAACGACACTGAGAAGTCCAGACGGCGTCAGCAGGAATAGGTTGTCCATGATCAGGGACACTGTAGAGAGCACATCTCTGCCTTCTCTTGCTGAGACATGGCTGTCCACTTTCTGTGCCAAATATACAACATGCAGTCACATCTTCTTACACCAGATACAACTCACAGTCAGACGATCTTACACCAGATACAACTCATAGAGTCAGGTGATCTTACACCAGATACAACTCACACAGTCATGTGATCTAATACCAGATACAACTCACACAGTCAGGTGATCTAATACCAGATACAACTCACACAGTCATGTGATCTAATACCAGATACAACTCACACAGTCAGGGTGATCTAATACCAGATACAACTCACACAGTCAGGTGATCTAATACCAGATACAACTCACACAGTCATGTGATCTTACACCAGATACAACTCACACGTCATGTGATCTAATACCAGATACAACTCACACAGTCATGTGATCTAATACCAGATACAACTCACACAGTCATGTGATCTTACACCAGATACAACTCACACAGTCATGTGATCTAATACCAGATACAACTCACACAGTCATGTGATCTTACACCAGATACAACTCACACAGTCATGTGATCTTACACCAGATACAACTCACACAGTCATGTGATCTAATACCAGATACAACTCACACAGTCATGTGATCTAATACCAGATACAACTCACACAGTCATGTGATCTTACACCAGATACAACTCACACAGTCATGTGATCTAATACCAGATACAACTCACACAGTCATGTGATCTAATACCAGATACAACTCACACAGTCATGTGATCTAATACCAGATACAACTCACACAGTCATGTGATTCTTACACCAGATACAACTCACACAGTCATGTGATCTAATACCAGATACAACTACACTAGTCATGTGATCTAATACCAGATACAACTCACACAGTCAGGTGATCTATACACCAGATACAACTCACACAGTCATGTGATCTACACCAGATACAACTCACACAGTCATGTGATCTAAAACCAGATACAACTCACACAGTCATGTGATCTAATACCAGATACAACTCACACAGTCATGTGATCTTACACCAGATACAACTCACACAGTCAGGTGATCTTACACCAGATACAACTCACACAGTCATGTGATCTTAATACCAGATACAACTCACACAGTCATGTGATCTAATACCAGATACAACTCACACAGTCATGTGATCTAATACCAGATACAACTCACACAGTCAGGTGATCTTACACCAGATACAACTCACACAGTCATGTGATCTAATACCAGATACAACTCACACAGTCATGTGATCTAATACCAGATACAACTCACACAGTCATGTGATCTAATACCAGATACAACTCACACAGTCATGTGATCTTACACCAGATACAACTCACACAGTCATGTGATCTTACACCAGATACAACTCACACAGTCATGTGATCTAATACCAGATACAACTCACACAGTCATGTGATCTAATACCAGATACAACTCACACAGTCATGTGATCTTACACCAGATACAACTCACACAGTCATGTGATCTAATACCAGATACAACTCACACAGTCATGTGATCTATACCAGATACAACTCACACAGTCATGTGATCTAATACCCAGATACAACTCACACAGTCAGGTGATCTAATACCAGATACAACTCACACAGTCAGGTGATCTAATACCAGATACAACTCACACAGTCATGTGATCTAATACCAGATACAACTCACACAGTCAGGTGATCTAATACCAGATACAACTCACACAGTCAGGTGATCTAATACCAGATACAACTCACACAGTCATGTGATCTATCACAGATATCAACTCACACAGTCATGTGATCTTAATACCAGATACAACTCACACAGTCATGTGATCTTACACCAGATACAACTCACACAGTCATGTGATCTTACACCAGATACAACTCACACAGTCAGGTGATCTTACACCAGATACAACTCACACAGTCATGTGATCTTACTACCCAGATACAACTCACACAGTCATGTGATCTAATACCAGATACAACTCACACAGTCATGTGATCTAATACCAGATACAACTCACACAGTCAGGTGATCTTACACCAGATACAACTGCACACAGTCATGTGATCTTATACAGATACAACTCACACAGTCATGTGATCTAATCCAAGATACTCAACTCACACAGTCATGTGATCTAATACACGATACAACTCACACAGTCATGTGATCTAATACCAGATACAACTCACACAGTCATGTGATCTAATACCAGGATACAACCACACAGTCAGGTGACTAATACCAGATACAACTCACACAGTCATGTGATCTAATACCAGATACAACTCACACAGTCGGTGATCTTACACCAGATACAACTCCCACAGTCAAGGTGATCTAATACCAGATACAATCCACACAGTTCATGTGATCTTACACCAGATACAACTCACACAGTCATGTGATCTTACACCAGATACAACTCACACAGTCATGTGAATCTAATACCGAGATAGCACTCACACAGTCATGTGATCTTACCACCAGATACAACTCACACAGTCATGTGATCTAATACCAGATACAACTCACACAGTCAGTGATCTAAACCAGATACAACTCACACAGTCAGGTGATCTTACAACCAGATACAACTCACACAGTCATGTGATTTTAAACCAGAACAACTCACACAGTCATGTGATCTAATACCAATACAACTCACACAGTCAGGTGATCTAATACCAGATACAACTCACACAGTCAGGTGATCTTACCAGATACAACTCACACAGTCATGTGATCTTACACCAGATACAACTCACACAGTCATGTGATTTTAAACCAGATACAACTCACACAGTCATGTGATTTTAAACCAGATACAACTCACAAGTCAGGTGATTTTAAACCAGATACAACTCAACAGTCAGGTGATTTTAAACCAGATACAACTCACACAGTCAGGTGATCTTACACCAGATACAACTCACACAGTCATGTGATTTTAAACCAGATACAACTCACACAGTCATGTGATCTAATACCAGATACAACTCACACAGTCAGGTGATCTAATACCAGATACAACTCACACAGTCATGTGATCTTACACCAGATACAACTCACACAGTCATGTGGATCTTAACACCAGATACAACTCACACAGTCCATGTGATTAATACCAGATACAAACTCACACAGTCATGTGATCTAATACAGATACAACTCACACAGTCAGGTGATCTACTACCAGATACAACTCACACAGTCATGTGATCTTACACCAGATACAACTCACACAGTCATGTGATCTAATACCAGATACAACTCACACAGTCATGTGATCTAATACAGATACAACTCACACAGTCATGTGATCTAATACCAGATACACTCACACAGTCATGTGATCTTAATACCAGATACAACTCACACAGTCATGTGATCTTACACCAGATACAACTCACACAAGTCATGTGATCTACACCAGATACAACTCACACAGTCATGGTGATCTAATACCAGATACAACTCACTAGCAGTCATGTGATCTTACTACCAGATACAACTCACACAGTCATGTGATCTTACACCAGATACAACTCACACAGTCAGGTGATCTTACACCAGATACAACTCACACAGTCATGTGATCTAATACCAGATACAACTCACACAGTCATGTGATCTTACACCAGATACAACTCACACAGTCATGTGATCTTACACCAGATACAACTCACACAGTCATGTGATCTAATACCAGATACAACTCACACAGTCAGGTGATCTAATACCAGATACAACTCACACAGTCAGGTGATCTAATACCAGATACAACTCACACAGTCATGTGATCTAATACCAGATACAACTCACACAGTCATGTGATCTAATACCAGATACAACTCACACAGTCATGTGATCTAATACCAGATACAACTCACACAGTCAGTGTGATCTAATACCAGATACAACTCACACAGTCATGTGATCTAATACCAGATACAACTCACACAGTCATGTGATCTTACACCAGATACAACTCACACAGTCAGGTGATCTTACACCAGATACAACTCACACAGTCAGGTGATCTTACACCAGATACAACTCACACAGTCAGGTGATCTACACCAGATACAACTCACACAGTCATGTGATCTTACACCAGATACAACTCACACAGTCATGTGATCTAATACCAGATACAACTCACACAGTCATGTGATCTAATACCAGATACAACTCACACAGTCAGGTGATCTTACACCAGATACAACTCACACAGTCATGTGATCTTACACCAGATACAACTCACACAGTCATGTGATCTAATACCAGATACAACTCACACAGTCATGTGATCTAATACAGATACAACTCACACAGTCATGTGATCTTACACCAGATACAACTCACACAGTCATGTGATCTTACACCAGATACAACTCACAGTCATGTGATCTTACACCAGATACAACTCACACAGTCATGTGATCTTACACCAGATACAACTCACACAGTCATGTGATCTAATACCAGATACAACTCATAGAGTCATGTGATCTTACACCAGATACAACTCATAGAGTCAGGTGATTTACACCAGATACAACTCATAGAGTCTGGTGATCTTACACCAGATACAACTCACAGAGTCAGGTGATCTTACACCAGATACAACTAAACGCTATATATACAACACATGAAGTTGGGTGATATATACCAGATACTTCTCAGTCAGGTTATCTTATGCCAGACACAACTCCTTCAGCCTGACAGATTCAAGATATTCCTC
Organism: Cepaea nemoralis; assembly: GCA_014155875.1. Classification (NCBI taxonomy): domain Eukaryota; kingdom Metazoa; phylum Mollusca; class Gastropoda; order Stylommatophora; family Helicidae; genus Cepaea; species Cepaea nemoralis. The sequence continues at coordinate 29,903 of JACEFZ010025217.1, read as the reverse complement.
TTTTTAACCTGAAACCCTTTTTTCTGTGGGATGAGTGATTGGAAGGGCTGAATGTAAGAAGTGCCTCCGTGCCCAATTTGTGACCCTTTGAAAATAAAGTTTGTTTGTTTCTCCAGATCTCATGATACAGTGGATGTTGTGTGTCTGCGTTACTCGAAGGTATGCCCTTGCCCAACACATTCTTGTTCTGCCTTCCAGAGTTGAAAAATCAAGACGATAATGCATCACCTTGAACACCATATCTTTTGTGGACCCAGGTATGATGCCCACAGCCTCATTTTCCACCCTCTCCAGTCTTTACATCTGTGTATGGCTGACAGTCAGGACTGCCAGAGCATACTCAATTGCAGAAAGTACCATACCATAGTATAAAAGACAAAAGACCTATTCACAGTTTCTCATAGCTGTCACTCTCATTGCAGTCACACCTTTATGAGCTGTCATGATCACATGACCTGTGTTCTGTTAAAGCAAGACATTGACCAAACTGCACTCCTAGGTATTGCGTGTATATATGTATAAAACATGTTGAACTTTGTTGAGTATTTTCAACAACTCACATAGTTTAGCTGCATGTTCCATTCAGTCTTGTGATCCGTCTGTCAATGATAGCAACTGTCTGCCTCAGCTAGATTGTTTGGATATTTCCATTGATTAAAGAGTTTCTCACGATAATCATTAGTTATGTGTTACTGTGTATATGTTTAATTCCAGGTCTAAATTACTTATGAGTTATGTTGCCAATTAATACTACATACCTTCTTTCCTGTTTCTGAAATCAGGCTTTCTAGTTCTTCCTTTTCCAACCTGTGGGCAACACAAGATGTCAGTATCACAGGTTGGGCAGTTGTGTAGACAAGTTGGGCAGTTCAAAGATTTCAGTGTCACAATGTGTCTAAGTCAAAGATTTCAGTGTCACAAATTGTCTACATCAAAGATGTCAATTTCATAATTTGTTTAGTTCAAAAACAATGTCAACACAAGAATTCAGTGTCACAAACTGGGTAGTTGACAGACAATGTAAGCACAAGATGTCAGTGTCACAAACTGGATAGTTGACAGTCTAAACACAAGATGTCAGTGTCACAAACTGGGTAGTTGATAATGTCAACACAAGATGTCAGTGTCACAAACTGGGTAGTTGACAATGTCAACAAATGCTACATCTGATACAGTAATGCCGTCTAACTAACTGAGCATCCTCATGTCAGTTATTATGAGACAAGGACATCATGGAGTAACAATCTGACTGTAAACATTTCTGAAGGATACTTCACTTCACGCACATAATATCAGAGACTATTATGATATGGAGATAAAGTTGACAAGAAAAATATTATAACTCAAGAAGAGGAAAAAATATAAAAATAAAATGTCACCACACTGCTGAGCGCTTACAATGTTACAACGAAAGGTTACGTCATTAGACCCACCATAGCTCAAAGCTAGATCTGCTTTCTAGAAATGGTGGGAAAATCAATTAGTAACCACCACTAGAGCAAGAAAAAGGAACAGAAAGGTGTGACATTCCTGCTTTGTTTTTATGTCAAAACCCTAGGTTTTAATGCCTACGCTCTGCCTGAGAGAAAATAACGGTCAGCCAGACACTTGTGAACTGACCCATGGCAGTCGAAATAGACAACATGACTGACACCTCACCCGAAAACACGGAGGTAAGGTGAGTTAAAATCCCTGACAGGGAGATAAGCGTTCAGCAAGACAGACGTGTGATCTTAAGATGGCGGTAGGAGCCCTGACACATTTTTGCCAAATGGAGATAAAGAATGTTTGAATGCCAGAAACCAGGGAAGGTTTGTGTTAACCGCAGAGTAGAATGTGTGACATAACATCACTCACATCTTCGAGAAAGCTGGTAAAAGCGTGTTTCAAGACTCAAGGCATAGAGTCAGTCAAATTGATTGACAGGATTGAACTACTGTCCATAGTGAGAGAAGGGGAGGAGATAAAGAATACTGGACATAGGTGATTATCCCAAGTGAAAAAGGGAGGAGAGAAGGCTGAACTCACATTGAAGTTGAAAACAGAAGTTAAAACTACGGGCATTGCCAACAAAAATGGAGATGCAAACACACGTATAGTATACCAGGGAAGCCAATTTGGTGGGATAGTATCATCTTGTTCTTCAGTAAGAATTCTTGCGGCAGATTTTCCTAGCTGTAAACTCAGTATAACTATTATTTTGATAACTTTGTCTGTTGTTCTGAGGGCCTGCATTAGTTTCTGTTTCGGTTACTCTTCCAAACTTCAAGCTTGTGGATTTTCCTTGTTACTTATTGTTCAAGCTCTAGCCTTTACTATTTCATTGCGGTACTTGTTTTCTTATTGTTGTATGTGATAATTTGGAGAAATCTAACATTATCCAAGCCATGTGAGTGCTTGGCCTATTCATGTACAGGATAGACATTTAGAGTCAGCCCACACGAGGTTGACACACCTTGGAGATTGATAGCTCAGGAGAAATTCCTGAAGGTGAACAGTCTATTGATAGCGTCCAAACTAACGTTGTTTATTTGGACCAACACTTTGAATACCTACCAAGATTAGTGTAAAACTACTTGGAGGGAGAAATGTCACCAGTCACCTTTGCATGATGATGTTTGCATGAGGACAGACAGAGGACTTTAGACACTCATTCATCCAGACAGGTGCAGAAAAGGCCTTTGATGTTCGACCAAGATGTGTGACTAAAGCCCTTCAGACAGACAGTGTGAAAGAGAGAGAGACAGGGAGAGAGAGTCAGTGAGGTAAACTTTTATGAGAAACACTCCAATATATAGGTGTAGGTAAGAATATATATAAAAACAATGTTTTCCCATAGTGAATTTGAATAGCGAAGACACAAAACAACAGATTGCATGATTTATTGCCTGGCATATTTTGCTGCATCTCGTTACGTACATACTGCAGAATTGACACAACTAAAAGTAAATTAACTAGATAAATCATTTAAGCTGAACTATATTTTACAATTCAGCTTGAGTAATACATCAAATACAAGCAAAATGGCATCTACAGGGGACTCAACACCAGAAATATCATCTAGAATCGCACTGGCATCTAGTGCCTTCAATAAACTGTCAAACATCTGGAAGTCAAAGACACTCAGCAAACACACAAAACTTAAAATCTTCAACTCTTGTGTGATTCCAGTGTTAACGTATGGATGTGAAAGTTGGAAATCAACGGTAGCTTTAGATAAAAAATTAGACAATTTTGAGAACAAATGTCTTAGAAGACTTCTAAACATCCACTGGACAGACTTCAGAACCAATTCGCAAATAAGACAAGAGACTAAGCAAGATACAGTATCCAATTTCATAAGAAGACGCCGTTGGAACTACATCGGCCATGTACTCAGAATGGACAAGTCAAGACTCCCCTACCAAGCCCTCATGTGGTCACCAGTAGGGAAAAGAAAACGGGGAAGACCAAGAGAGACCCTGCGTAGAACCATCATTAGAGAAGGCTCATTCAATGGCCAAGTAAATATCCAAGATCTACAACAGGTAGCAGCGAACCGCCAAGCATGGAGAGACAGGACTTCTGCCCTATGCGCCTCCTTAGGCTCAAGAGGAAAGACTAACTAACTAACTAATACATCTAATCGCTTCACAGTTGGTAATGGGAGGCGACGTTTCAGAAAATCAAAACAATGTTTTCCCATAGTGAATATTATTATCCATATCTTAATTTCTCTTTCTCATTCCAGGGGGTACCAAGAGCAGTTACATCTATCTTTGCAACGAGCCACTTCTTTGCTGTTTTCTTGCGTATCCAGGAAACGTTTCTTAAATCAGCATAAAAGAGACATTTGTATGGAGTTTTCTCTCAGGGATCTGGAGTGGCACTTAGTCAATTTCTGACAAGTGGTTGATCGCCCAGCAAATTCTGACAAAGTTAAGGGATCTCAACATACACCCAGAACTAAACAGCTATGGGGAGAGAATGCAGTTTGACTTACTCCCATTTGCATCTCAAACCAGTTTGATGTTTCACCAGATAATCTGACAGCTGCCCATTGTTCATAATATAATGACTGAATTAAATGAGTCAAGTGTGCTGGAAATCCATATCTCTCATGTTACACAATTTCTGATTTTGATCACAGTCGAGGGCCTTACTGAGGTCTATGAAGCAAGTATGCAATGCCCACTTGTGCTGTGTATTTAATCTCTTTGAAAGTCATGCACTCACGATATTTCATTGTGGTTATTTTCCCCTTGAGGATCTACTAAAAAACTTGCTGGGCTTGACAGAGTTAAGCCCCTTTTCCTGTGTTTGGGAAGTGAAGGGCAGAAGCGGATGTTGTTACGATATAAAATAGTTGCATCTCACATCAATGATTGACTGAAAAACTCACTGGTCAGTGTTGATGGCAACAGTGATGAGAAGCTGCATGTAGTCCTGGCAAACATCAGTCCGCTCCTCTTTGACCAGCTGGACAAATGTTTCTCGATGTCTCCACAGCAGACCCTAAAATAAACACATGTAAAATATAAGACTACATGGCACAACACCAGTATGCAAGTTCAGGTAGAATTGTTAAGAACATGCATCATTACAAGTCACATCATTTCTGCAAAACCCATAGTGGATGGAAGATTGAAGGCAGATGAGCAAGAGCTAGACAGTGGTTCAAATGATGTTACAATAAGGATGAGAGACAGTGTTGGACATCCACTGCGGCAAACCTTTATTGTGTAGATGTCACCTGATTGACTGACTGATATTTCATGTAGCAACATAAGAATATGACTTATGGATCATTTCACAATTACTAACGAAGAAAATCTGGGCTTTTGAACTTAAATGTGACAGAACTAATGAACAAACTTTATTTTCAAAGACTCACAAATTTGGGATGCAGGTGCATCTTACACTCAGCCCTTCCAACCAACCACCTTTCACACATCACTTTAGAAAGGTTCTTAAAATATCATGGACCAAGAAGAAGCAAAAAACGTCTCTACACCAGTGGGTGAAAGTCACAAACAATACTTGAATGCTTGTTTAAACATGTTAACTTACAGGTTTCCAGGATTCAATCTGGGCCAGGCACTGAGAGGCACATGCCCTCAGCCTCCTTGTATTTATGTTGTTGACTTTGGTCACCAAATTCGTGAGAACTGACAAGTACGTTATACAGAGTTGTGTGTCCTGCAAAACACATCACAGTACATACAGAACAACTGTGTTCAATCCATACATTTCAGATTATGACTACACTTTAAAAAAGGACAGACTATGAACTAATGAGGTAAAGAATATATCAAGCTGAAATTATGCTTCACAAAATTATAAAAATTATATGCAGTAAAATATTTTCATATAAGTCAGAACAGGATTCTTATGTGTAAAGCTGAATTCAGTAACCCAAACTGATATAAATCATGGATGGTTAACAATGAGACAAGAACATCTCTTGAAGCATATGTAAATGTCGTTTTACATAAAAAAATATTAATAATACCATACCAGCCAAACTGAATAATCGATGTGAACTAGTATTAGGCACCCAAAACTAGCTGCACATTTGAACAAAAATTATTGGTGACGTATGCAACTCAATTATAAAAGTAATAGGTACTAAGACCATGCATAATAATTATATAAGAAATACAATCTGCAAATTTGCCTGCAACGTCCAATTATTTATACATGATTCCTGCTTTGAGAAGTTCTGATCTGGAAGATACCAGGCTACAAGTAAAACTAATGAGGCATGGGAATCATTCAAGTTCCAACTCCACAATAAAGTGTCATGAAAGTGGGTTTCTACCTAAAGAAAACCAAAATGAGCAAAATCAATATGGCAGTTGTGTCACACAGAATTACCGACTTATGTGGAGTTCCATAAAAAAAGTCAATACTTCTATTGAGTCAGATGGAAGCATCTACTTACGAGGAGTTCCACACAAAAATCAATAGTTCAAATGAGTCACATGGAAGCATCAACTTACAGGGAGTTCCACAAAATATCTATTCTTCTTTTAAGTTACATGGAAAGCATTAACTTTTTGGAATTCCACATAAAATCAATACTTCTGCTGAGTCACATGGAAGCATCAACTTATGAAGTGTTCCACAAATCAATACTTCAGTTGAGTCACATGAAAGCATCAACTAACAAGGAGTTCTACAAACAAATCAACACTTCTGGTGAGTCATACGGAAGCATCAACTTACGAGGAGTTCCTCATGCTCAATGAACAGTGTGGTTACAGTCAAGAGAAGCTGAACTCCCACAGACAGTGACCCAGGACTGCTGTCCAACACTCGGAGGACATCCAGCAGTGCAGTAATGGCTTGATCAATACTAAGGACAACAGAACGTACAAATTATTATATACTCTTTCTCTCTTTCATCCCTCTTTCACCTTATTCCTTCCTTCCACTTCCACTTTTTCCCTCCTTTCTCCACCTTTCAACTTTCTTCCTCTGTCCATTCTCACCCCCCCCCCCCCCCACTCTCTCTCTCTCTTTCTCTCTCTCTCTCTGGGTTGGTGGAGGATGTGGTTGGGTAGAGGATGTGTGGGTGGGTGATTGTATATGAGTAAGGGTGTGGTTAAGGGATGTGTGGTTGGAGGATGGGTGGGAGAAGGATGTGTGGGTGGGTAGAGGATATGTGGGTGGATGAGTGTGTGTAGGTTAGGAGATGGAGGGGGATGTTTGTATGAGTGGGCTCGGGATCTGTGAGTGGGCTGGGGGAGATAGGAGACTATGTGGGTGGGTGCAGAATTTGTGTGTGGGTAGGTGCGGGATAAGTGAGTTGGCGGGGAGATGTGTGTGTGTGTGTGCGTGGAGGATGTGTGGTTGAGAGATGTGTGTTTGGCTGGGTGGTTGGAGGTGTGTGGGTGGAGGAGGATATGTAGGTGGGTGATTGTTGGTGGGTAATGGGATGGGTGGAGGATATGTGAGTGGGTGGGGAGATGTGTGTAGGTGGGTGGAGGTGTGTGGGTGGAGGAGGATATGTAGGTGGGTGATTGTTGGTGGGTAATGGGATGGGTGGAGGATATGTGAGTGGGTGGGGAGATGTGTGTAGGTGGGTGGATGTGTGTGGGTGGGGGATGTATGGGTTGGAGAATGTATGTGTGCTTGGGGTGTGGGTGGATGGGATGTGTGGTGGGCGGGAGGTGTGTGTGGGGAGATGTGTAGGTGTGGGGATGTGGTGGATGTGTGGTGGGCATGTATGTGTGTCTGGGTTGTGTGTGGTTGGGTGGGGAATGTGGGGTGAATGGGGGATGTGTGGGTGGGTGGGGGATGTGTCTCATAACATGGTAATATGCATTGTTTATGTTTACAAAATTCATTTGACAGTTTTTGTTCCTATGCACTACTGATGAACAAAAGATGAGTGATTGGAAGGGCCGAATGTAAGACAGGCCTGCATGCCCAATTTGTTACCCTTTGAAAATAAAGTCTGCTCGTTCATTTGTTCCGTTCATTCTCTCTCTCTCTCTCTCTCTCTCTCTCTCTCTCTCTCTCTCTCTCTCTCTCTCTCTGTGGTGTGTGTGTGTGTGTGTGAGAGAGAGAGAGAGAGAGAGAGAGAGAGAGAGAGAGAGAGAGAGAGAGAGAGAGAGAGAGAGAGAGAGAGAGAGAGAGAGAGAGAGAGAGAGAGAGAGAGCGTGCGCGCAGTCAAATTTATATGTCAGGAGAATTGTTACAAGATGTCAGTAAAACTGTTACATGATGCCAAAAAAACTGTTATATGTTGAGATAACTGTTACAAGATGTCAGTAACACAACATATCAGTAAAACTGTTACAGGATGCCAATAACAAAACTGTTATATGTCAAGAGAACTGCTACAAGATGTCAGTAAAACTGCTACAAGATGCCAATAATAAAACTGTTATATGTCAAGAGAACTGCTACAAGATGTCAGTAACACAACATGTCGGTAAAACTATTACAAGATGCCTATAAAACTCTTGTGTGTCGGGAGAACTGTTACAAGATGTCACCCCATCTGACATGGTATCCGCTGTATAAACTACTTACCTATTTGTTGGTAATACTGCACTCCCCCATTGTTCGATCAACGTCAGAATCTCAATTTTGGTATGAACTTCAAGAGTCTCTTCATACACCAGCTGTAACAACATTAAGTCCATACTTACTTCATCAAAACTATAGTTGACCAATGCAACAGAACAATACTTGATCAACACAACAGACCCATCCATATCGGATCAATCCAACATAACCATACTTAACCAATACAACACAACCATACTTAAACAATACAACACAACCATACTTAAACAATACAACAAAACCATATTTAAACAATACAACACAACCATACTTAAACAATACAACACAACCATACTTAAACAATACAACACAACCATACTTTACAACACAACCATACTTAAACAATACAACAGAACCATACTTAATCAATACAACACAACCATACTTAAACAATACAACACAACCATACTTAAACAATACAACAGAACCATACTTAATGAACACAAAAGAACCACGCTTGACTGATCCAACAAAACCACAACTGACTGATACAACAGAACCATACTAAACTGATTCTGTGCCAATCAAAAGGTAGATTTGGACCAGACATGGTACACAATCACATGACCAGGTACAATAATGTTAATTTTCATTCACTGAGCATTGACATTGCGGAAGATACCACGAAACAAAACAAATAACACGATGATATTAGCATGGTGATAAATCGTCTTTCTGTCCAAATGGGAGGTCACATGTGGTGATATAGTATCCTTCTGCACTGAATCAGTTAACTGATACAACAAAATATACTTGACTATATTTTTTTATATCCATACAATTGTCACAATCTATGACCTCTGAAGCCCTGGCCGTGCAGGTGTATGGGGGAATGAACAGGCTGATAGGCTAGCAGGGAAGGCACCTCTTGGTGGTATCTTGCCTATGGACAAGGGGGAGGTGGCAGTGCGCTTGTGGGACCAGGTGGAGAAGGCGGAGAAATAGATTGAGAACCCATATGTGGAAAGAATGAGACTGCGGGGGATTGGCAGGGGTTCTGGAAGAATCTCAAAACTGAGAGGGAGAACATTTAATCAGATAGCAGTGGGAACGATTAGTAGTATGACTCTTCGCTGGCTGTTGAACGAGGGGACTGAGCACGTATGAGAATGTCTTGAGTGCTGTGATGTCGGTTCTTGACTAAACTCAACAACTCAACTTTTATATCTCTGTTCTAGATTTATGCTCATAATAATTCCCACAAAATATCCATGTATCCACCTATAATTAATAAAGCAAAATATGCTTGGCTATATTTTTTTTAATATCTCGGTTCTACGAGAAGAAGTCAATAAGTAAGTCACAAATGGATGTAGAAAAATAACTACATAACAACTTGAAACGAGTTTATTTTTATACAAAAACTGTCCCTTTCCTTGCTTGCTTGTGTTCGTTGGCTTGAGCTCCAACGCGAAGTCTGGTATGTTGGATGAAGGCATCCTGTTGTCCAACATCAGTGTGATGTCATACAGGACCTGAGGTTTGCGTGAGTATCCGTTGTCCCATGTCTGGCTTATTGGTGTGCAGACTGAAGGTTCCTCACCGTACAGGCAGACACTCTCCGACTTCGGAGGAATCGGCAATCCTACTGACTTTAGCCAGGACCCCGAAGGGACCTGTTGCCCAGGACGCTCGACGAGGACGCGTCAATAGGTCTTGGCCAGTATATAACCCGGCCCTGGTGCCTTGGAAACACCTCTGCATCCCACTGTCCCTTTATTTCTCAACATAATTTCCACCAACACTGATACACTTATCCCATCGTTTTATCAGTCCTCCCAAACCGGCTGCATAGAACTGCATGCTCTGATTTCTAAATCACGTTTTCACTTCACACTCAACTTCGGCATCATTCATGAAATGTCTCCTGCCAAGGTTGGTTTTCAGTGGACCAAAAAGGTGGAAATCGATAGGGACTAAGTCGGGGCTGTAAGGTGGATGTTCCAGAACTTCCCACCTTAGTTGGTTAATTTTCTCCTGAGTTAACCGAGCCGTACGTGGTCTGGCATTGTTATGAAGAAGCAACACTCCTCTAATCAGCAGTCCTGGACGTTTTCTTCGAATTGCATCATGAAGCATCGATAGAACTTCACAGTACGATGCAGAATTCACATTGTCACCTTTCTTCTTGAAACCGGTTAAAAGCACTCTTTGACAATCCCAGAACACTGTCAGCATAACTTTCCCTGCTGATAGCTGTCATAATCCCCCATAAATGTGCCGCGGTGTCGCTACGCGCGCCAGGCAAACCACAGGTACCCATCCACAGGTTGGTGGGTGAGCTAGAGTAACCAACAGCGGTCAAGCCAGTGCAAGTGTGATGCACGCAGTTCCCACTGGACTCGATCCCACAGAGCAAGCGCTCAGGGAGAGAAACGCCAGACGAGGCTTGGGTTTCGGACCGGACAGACGCTGTATGAGAGAGGCTTGTATTTGTTGCTGTGCCTGAATGCCAATTGCTAGTGTATCTTGTGAGAAGATGGAAGACTGTGCGGCTGTGGTTTGAGTCTGTGAGTGCATTGTTTCATCGACTGTATGTGTTAGTGTATTCACATCATGTCGAAGTAGATTGTGTTGCATGTAGAGTGTAAATAAACTATTGAACTTAGTGTTACCGTGTGTCCAGTCAAATCATTCTGTGACTGTATATGTCTCGCATATGTTGGGTTAAGCGAGCCAGATTCATCATTAAATGTGAGAACCTGACAATAGCGCAACCTTGAATTTTTGGACACAAGGTGAAGAAGGATGTTTCCATTGCATTGAAGCACGCTTTGATTCGGGCTGGTAGTGATGCACCCATGATTCGTCCGCAGTAACAATCATGTTCAGCATGTCTACTCCTCGATCTACATATTGACAGAGATGATGCAAGGACAGGCCAAATCGGTTCATTTTGTGTTCCTCCTTCAACTGTCTGGGTACCCACCTTGAGCACACTTTCTTACATTTCAATCGATCATGCATTATGCTGTATGCTGAACCATGTGAGCACCCTATTGCAGATGCTACAGAGTCTATCATTACTCGCCTGTCACCTCTAATCATCTCCTCCACCTGCTGCACGGATGCTTCTATTGCAATCTCAACAGGATGACCAGATCGGATATCATCAACAATTTTAGAGCATCCTTGAGAAAATTTTCTACCCAGCTATGCACTGCTTTATGGGACAAACATTTGTCAGCATAAACTGAAGAATTTCCTTATGAATGTCCTTCGCAGGCAGTCCTTTTGCCCACAAAAAACGCACAACAGCATGTTTCTCTTTGGTTACACACTCCATAAGTATAGTCACCATTTTCGTTTATGTGCTGCGCATGCGACACCTAGCGCCACATGACGAACGGGAATATAAAGTTTGATGTTGCTGTCACCTAATAACACCTGTAGAAAACACCAACTATATTTACCTGCCATCCCACAGAACTGTGTGACTGACTTATTGACTCACCCTCGTAGATTTGTCTCATAATTAATTCCTACAAAATGTTCATGTATCCACCTATAATTGATACAACAAAATATGCTTGGCTATATTTTTTTATATCCCTGTTCTAGATTTATGTCTCATAATTAATTTGAATAACATAACGAAGACACAAACAATAGATTGCACGATTTATTGCCTGGCATATTTCGCTGCATATCGTCCGGTACATACTGCAGAAATCACACAACTTACATGAATTAACTAGATAAATCCTTCAAACTGAAATATACACATGTTCGCACAGTAATGTTGATTGTCTACCACGGTAATGAACGCTTCTGCTGCCGCTGATCAGGACACCACATTCGGCCTGGCACAACCGTAGTCTCTCTCTCTCTCTCTCTCTCTCTCTCTCTCTCTCTCTCTCTCTCTCTCTCTCTCTCTCACACACACACACACACACACACACGCGCGCACACAAACACACACGCACACAAACACGCACACACACAAACACACATACACATGATTCCACCAAAATGTTCTGCCGTATATTTTTAACTTTAACTTACTTTAATAAGTTCTAACACAAAGTAGTCATCTTCAAATAGCTTGTCAGCGGTTCCGTTTGACAAACTTGTATGAACTTTGTCCATTATTTGTCGCCAATCACCAGCTTTGCTGTGTTTTGCGCTTGCCATTTTTAAACGTTACCAAACAGATTGTTGATTCAGTCATGAGCCGTTGAGCTGGTCCCTCATACAGGGGGCGGCCATATGTTTTTATCTTCTGCTGCACTTGTGGTGGTTGATCTAAATGTGTAAACAAGACGAATATTGTAATCTGTTCTCACAATCAACACCTTACGCCATTGTGTAGCCTTATATATTAGGATGAACAAATCATATATTTATGGGCGTTGGTATCAGAAGTATAAGATAATTGTGGAGTTGTGTGATTCTAAGAAGGGGTTTGGTGCGCTGGAGATTATGGCATCAATGAACGAAGCAGCTGTTGCGGGCAGAGAGGCATGCTTAATTTTTTTTTTTTTTTAAATCAAAGATAGGAAGTATCCGATGGATGTTTTCCCCAAGGCATGCTGATGTGTTGGGAAACGATCTTGGCTCAACTCAACTCAACTCACGCCCAAGGTTTCTTCGATGTCCTGAGACCACTTTCCAGAAGATCAACCCTGTCTAGTGTCTCTTATTACGGGAACCATGGCCTTTCATCGTCGTTCTTGCTAATTACTGTTACGATTAATATGTCCAAAGTATTTCAGTTTCCTAGACATGCTATTTTTTATTAGCCTTACAGTCCTTAGTGGTCCGCCAAGGCCCACTGCCATTGTTAGTGGACAGTGATTCGAGTTTGCAGTTTGGTTCGAGTTTGGTTGACCTTCTCTGCACCTTAGCCGGATTAAGTGTAGATAAAACGATAAATCTACACTTTGATCTCAGCCAAATGGCCTGAGAAGCGATCCAAGGGTTTGATGAAAATATACTTTTCGTACAGTTGTAAATATTCTTATTTGCCATTCATCCTCATGCTTAAGATAAGTGTATAATAGTATACAGTATTAATATAGTGTATACTGTATTTGTCACGGATCAGGACCTTAGTGTAGTCAGTGTAGAAGATCTACCATAGTGCTTGGAAACAAACGAGTTGTGTGTTGGCTTCAAAGACACCTATCTTTAGGACAGATGGGCTATACTGTGGGCAATAAATGACAGATGTTTCTTCTTGATGAATAATCTTCGCCATGGAAAACAGACACTTGTGTTACATATAATATATTTTGTTTCTTCCAAAATCCAAATCGGTAGTTAACTCCCATGGCAATATGGCTGCGCCCTGTGAAGCCAGGGACATTTGACACTATGACTTTTACTGAGACCGCATTAGCAATGTTTTTGTTTACAAATTAGAGAATAGTTGTTATAAGAGAATCATAGTTTCAACAATATACCAGGAGACCTATTTATATCAATACTTATAGGCTGTAATATTTGTTTGGAAATACTTTAGTATGTTATTAACATTTCAGAAAACATTTCTTTCTGAAGGGAAAAGCAGAAGGGAAGGCGCTATACACAAAATTTTGTGTATAGTCCGAGCCGCTATACACAAAAATTTGTAGCTGGTCACGTGATTATTCGGCACAAAATTTTGTGAATAGTCGAGCCGTTATTCACAGAAATTTGAAGAAGACTATTAGTATTATTCTCTCTTCTCGTCTGTCTTTTTTTCTTTTTTGCAAGTTCTTTTTCTTAAAACCTCACAAAGACAATATTTGTCGACAAGGACACACTCTATGTACACTGTACACTGTATCTGGCAAATAAAATTCACGTTAAACAAAGACATCTATTGGATCCATCCGAGACTCGATCCACTCCGTCGTTGCCTGGGGGATGCGCCCCCCGGCAGCTACCGCAGATCCATGGAGAACACTTTATTCAGATGCTTCGAGTTTCTCAGTTCTATATTTTAGTTCCTAAAACAAGCAACTAGAAAGTCGCTTAGAAGCCCTGGAGATGTGGATATACAGACGAATATGTCGTATTTCATGGAAACAAAACAATCAAATGCAGAGGTTCTAGAAAAACTGGGAATGAAGAGAGAGAGAGAGAGTTGACGGAAGAAATAAAGAGGAGGCAAGTGAAATATTTCGGCCATGTTATTGTTAAAAGACATGATACTCTTATAAAAACCATACTGGAGGGCAAGGTTGAGGGCAAGCGAGCAAGAGGTACACAATGATACAAGTGGGAAGATAACATAAGAGATGGATGAACATCAGCCTGACAGAATGTACAGCCATGGCGAAAGACAGACAGTGTGGAGATCCATTGCAGCCAACCTTCATTGTGGAGACGGCACCAGATTGACTGATTAAACATTTTTTTTTATTTAAAAAAAATAAATGCTAGTGGGGATTCGAACCCCAGTCTCCTGCTCGACAGACAGAGATTACTAATCACTACACTACCGAGAACACAATGATAGTTCCACAAACATTAATTATGTAGACATCATGTGACCAGCCGAATAATCACGTGACCAGCCACACATTTTTGTGTATAGCGGCTCGTACTACTAACAAAATTTTGTGTAGTCACTCCGTTCTGTGAATCATTTAATTTAATAATTAATTTTTGTTTTATCAACTTAATCATATATTATAATCAAGTCAAATAATTACATTTGTTATGATTAATTACATTTTACTCAAATTACTGCACACTGAGGAAATAATTTACATAAATATGACAGTAATTAGTAATTTTGTATAAATAGAGGTAGGACATCAGTCATCACATCAGGATCAGGCTTCATTATCATATGAATGATCATTTATAGTATGTGTTATTACTGTTATAAAAAGTGTTGTGAAGTGATTCAGCCGTATGCTTCAGGCTTCGAAGGTTGTGGATTAGATTCTGGACTCCTCGGTCATTCTTTCTGTTCATGGGTGCAGTTTTCTCAGACATTATGGAGCGTCACTAGGGCTATGGAGTTTGTACTTTATGTGATGCTTTTGGTAGGTCATCCTGCGGAAAGAGACTGAGCTATATGGGCTAAAGCAGGGCAGTGATGTTGATGCTCTCTCATTTAATAAACCATTTTAAATCCTTTGAATAGAAAAGAGAAATGTCATGAGACTGTTACGTGGGCAAGGTTCTATACAGGTGAAGCCACAGAATGATGATTTTATCTCACCAATTTAGTTATCTGCCTGAAAGAGGCTTATGAAACCAGAACATTATATTCAATAATAATAATGAGACAAATGAGACCATATGAAAACTGGCAAGACCCTGGGTACAGATAACATCACAGTAGAAATGATCAATGCCTTAGAAGAATATGGAATTGACCAAGTCACCAGGCTGCTGAATGCAATATACGATACTGGGGATATACCTCCTGAATTATGTAATTCTATATTTATTGCAATCCCGAAGAAATCAGGAGCCATGGAATGCGATCAACATAGAACAATTAGTATAATGAGCCACATCACAAAGATTCTGCTGAGAATTATCATGCAAAGAGTTAGGAAGAAAATACAACCCGAAATAGGAGAAGAACAATGTGGGTTTGTAGAAGGCAAGGGCACAGTAAATGCTGTGTATATACTGAGAACAGTAATTGAGCGTTCTATAGAAGTAAACAAAGGTCTATATCTTTGCTTTATTGACTACACAAAGGCTTTCGATAAAGTGAGACATGTCAACATGATAAGGATGCTTGAAGATCTAGAAATTGATGGAAAAGACCTTAGACTTGTAAAAAACATATATTGGAAACAACAATCTGCCATCAGAATTGATAACGATGTAGGTCAATATCAGCCTATTAAAAGAGGTGTGAGACAGGGATGTGTAATGTCTCCAGATCTTTTTTCCCTGTACAGTGAAAATATATTTAGAAATATAGAAGATATGGAAGGAATCAACATTGGGGGACGATACATCAATAACATTAGATATGCAGATGATACAGTCTTGATTGCAGACAATGAACAGGACCTGCAAAATTTAGTAGATGCGGTTGTTGCACACAGTGAACAACTAGGGTTAGAACTGAATATTAAGAAGACACAGATTATGGTCGTCACTAGGAAGAAGGAAATACCACAATGTGATATACGAGTAGATGGACATATTCTTAAACAAGTGAATCGATACTGTTATCTCGGCACAGTCATAACATCTGATGGGAGATGCCTTGAAGAGATTAGAACAAGAATTGCCATTGCGAAGGTAGCCTTTTGCAAGATGAAAAACATACTGACCAACAAAAAGATATCAATTGAAACGAGAAAAAGAGTGTTGAGATGCTACATAGAACCTATACTTTTGTATGGATGTGAAGCGTGGACAATAAGCAGTCAAGCTGAAAAACAGCTAATGGCTGTGGAAATGTGGTTTCTGAGGAAAATGCAAAGAATACCATGGACAGATAGAAAAACCAACGAACAAGTCCTTCAAGAAACAAATGAAGATCGTAAACTGATTAGAGTCATTAGACGTAGACAGTCAAAATTTTTGGGACATGTTATGAGAAGAAATGAATTGGAGAACTTGGTGACAACTGGCAAGATCGGAGGGAAGAGACCAAGGGGAAGACCTAGAAGCAAATACCTGGATGGCTTGGCCACGTGGCATGGTCGAGACGGGAACACTGAGCTGATCCACGACTCTGGTGATCGAGTGAGATGGCAGAACATGACCGCCCACGCTTACCGGCATGGCACATGATGGATGGAATGAGACAAAAATCTTTCTTTCGTTATGTGATGAGAAGAGAGGCATTGGAGAACATCATGACGATTGGAAAGAGAACGAATGAACAAACTTTATTTTCAAAGAGTGGAGAATTGGGCATGCAAGCCCATCTGACATTCTGAGAGAAGGGGGCAGACCAAGAAAAAAAGTAAAACTGGATTGTATAAAATGGTGACATGGAGGAATATCATCAGCAGAGTTCATCCAGAACAACACAGGCAACTGAAGGTGTGCGAAGGGGAAATCTGTTTATGCCCTAACAATGTCCAGCATATGCAGAACAGAGAAATCACTTTAATCTACACTACACTCGCTTATTTTGAACAACCTCAAGTTGACTACTACTTTCTTTAGATATATTCAGGTTGACACCTGAATGTGTACAAAGAAGACGATATCTATTGACTGCATATATGTATGAAAATATAGAATTAGATGCAACGACTCTCACAGCAGGGGAAAGACGCCTGGAGTTATGACCCGGACGGGCCTGCTCCTAGAGAATGTTAAGAAGTGAAAGGGCCAAAACGCTCGGGAAAGAGGGACCTCTTCTGACAATCAGAAGTCCTCTGCCATGTGTGTTCCGCGGCAGAGTTTTTATCACTGACTGCAAACATATATGAAAATATAGAATTAGATGCAGAATTAAACCACTAAACAATAATGATATGCTAGCATAAAAGTAGATTATTGATGATTTAATTTCCTTTCATAATAATACAGCAATATGGACTTCCACAAATTGAAGTCATTGTGTCACCGTAATGCTCATGTTTTGTTTCTTTGCCCGACTCATTTAGTGTCTGCAGTAATAGCAGGCTGTAGGATATAGTCGTCAAAACTGGTAGAATTTATGATTAGTTTTAAAATATGCATTAGTATTTAGAGTGTTAACTATCTCAAAACTTTAAAACAATGGAATATATGTTGTAAAAATGGAGTAGTGAAATCAAGGAAGTATCCTAACAAGCGCTTGTTTAGCCAATAGATAACTTCCATGATATCTCCCCAAGCGGTAATCTCGATCATATTCCTGTTTAGCGACCATGTGTTAAGGTACAAGAGTTGTTTTTTATTTTACAGTTAGGAACTTGCCAAATGGGATCTTTATTACCATGCTTGATAATAATAGTTTTGACTTTTCTAGTCTGACAAGTTTTGATAGTTACCATGACTGCAATTTTTCCTGTACGAAGTCTGCTACTAAGTAACCCTGCAATAAGGAATATTTACCAACAGGCGTTAAATGCTTCTGTAAGTAGTGTCAATCAGAGACATAAACATGAACCTAATGCATCACGGACCTATGTCACTCATGTGGTTAACAAGAAAGGTATTGGTTATAATAGACAGTGCAGTAAATGTGGCCACCGCTGGAGCTTTCAGGCGACTATCTCGTCATCTCAAGCCCGTCCAAAGAGGCTGGTTTTGGGTATCGAGACCAGCTGTGATGATACAGGAGCAGCCATTGTTGATGAGGAGGGAAATATCATTGCAGAAGCACTGCATTCGCAGACCGCAGCACACAATGAGTAATAGAATTTGTATTGTTCTTTTGTTGTTTTAGCTTACCTTATTGGAGTTTTACATGTATCGACTGTGAAAACCTAAGTGGGTAACAGGTCTCGACTGTGTTAACCTTATAGTGGGTTACATGTCTTGACTGTGTCAATCTTAGATGTAGGTTTGAAAGATCACAGAATTATGTAATCTTTCAATGCTAGATGGTCACATCAACTGTCCACCAGGGGATATAATGATGTATTGCCCGACAGGGGATATAATGAATGTATTGCCCGACAGGGGATATAATGATGTATTGTCCGGCAGGGGATATAATGATGTATTGTCGGACAGGGGATGTAATGATGTATTGTCGAACAGAGGGTGTAATGATGTATTGTCTGACAGGGGATGTAATGATGTATTGTCTGACAGGGGATATAATGATGTATTGTCTGACAGGGGATGCAATGATGTATTGTCCGACAGGGGATGTAATGATGTATTGTCTGACAGGGGAAATAATGACGTATCATCTGACGGGATATAATGACGTTTTGTCTGACAGGGGATATAATAACATATTGTCCGACAGGGGATATAATGACATATACAGACCTTGTGAAAACACATTGTAATATTTATGTAATTTATTCTGATTAAACATATAATGATACAAAGAACAATTGTATAGCCAAATGTAACACCACAGTGAATGGAACCGATCTGAAACAAGTCAATGTATTTAATTTTGTGGGTACTTTAATAACAGCAGATGGAAAATGGATTGACCCAAGAAAAGGCAGCATTTCCGCTAGATGAATATTATTCATTTCAATCTGTCTTAGTCAAGTGAGAAAAAGTTCTTAAGAACTATTTTGAATCAATCCTGATGTGCGGAATTGAGTCATGGGCAGTAGCATATAACTGAGGAATTATATGGGGGCTGCAGAGTTGAGAAGGGGAAAGCTGGAGCATGTCATCACAACAGGAAAGTTGGAAATGAGGAAAATCAGGAGGAGACCAAGAGAGATGATGCTGGACATTCTGACATGATGGCATGGAGAAACATTGATATCAGATATGATTGGCAGCACAGGAGGCAGAAGGTTGTGAACAAACATCACCAATCCCACACGGCATGGACTGCTAGAAGAAGAAATATGTCACCTTGATTGCTACACTGTAAGACTAGCGAATCACACACGTCACATTGATTGGTATGCATGAAAAATAGCCACATGTCATATATGTTTGTACATATATGTTTGTACACATTTGTTTGTACACGTGAAGTTAACCCATCATACATGTCACATTGAGTGGGACACAAGGAGTCACTTGGCATTCTTAAAATAGGCACCACTTGTTGCTGTTGGTTGCTTGAAACATGGGGCAGTGCATACACTTAATCAGATTGAAACAAAACAGAAATGATTATGATTAACGAAGACACAAACCATAGATTGTACGATTTATTGCCTGGCATATTTCGCTGCATCTCGTCAGGTACATACTGCAGAATTCACCCAACATAGAGTAAAATAACTAGATACATATTTCAAGCTGAAATATACACATGTTCGCACAGTAATATCAATTGTTTACCATGGTAATTTTAAATTGACTATCATGTCTTTTTGTTTGCACAAAACTGGCCTATGTAGATGAATCATTATGGCTTCTGCAAACTTTAACAAATGACTATTTTGTGTATGAAACAACATGCAAAAAGTGCTGTCTCTATCAATTACATGACCAGTTTCCAAGACATGACGTGCAATGGATGACGCCGGAAGTTTGTAATTGTGGTGTGTCAGTCTTCCCATGATCCCATCGCCTGTGTGTAGTATCTTGTCAGTCCAGCTGAGTATGCAGCAAAAATATGCAAATATGCCAAGCAATAAATCGTACAATCTATGGTTTGTGTCTTCGTTATTCAAATTCACTGCGAGAAATAATTATAACAAGTTGGAAGTCATCTTAATCTATTGACAAAATAAAATGTACAATCTATTGTTTGTGTCTTCATTATTCAAATTCACTATGGGAAAACATTGTTTTGAAAATAAGATATAAACAATAATCAGGCATTTACATATACAGTCAAATTACCAAATCGAGGGAACAACGGAACAGACCAAAATCAATCTACTGAATTACCAAATTGAAGGAACAACAGAACAAATCAAAATCAATCTACCAAATTACCACATTGAAGGAACAATGGAACAAACCAAAATCAATCTACCAAATCGAAGGAACAACGGAACAGACCAAAATCAATCTCCCAAATTACCAAATCGAAGGGAAAATGGAACATATCAAAATCACCCTACCAAAGTACCACATCGAAGGGACTATGGAACAGACAAAAATCAATCTACCAAATTACCAAATTGAAGGAACAAAGGAACAGACCAAAATCAATCTACCAAATTACCAAATCGAAGGAACAATGGAACAGACCAAAATCAATCTACCAAATTACCAAATCGAAGGAACAATGGAACAGATTAAAATCAATCTACCAAATTACCAAATTGAAGGAACAACGTGACAGACCAAAATCAATCTACCATCCTGCCCAACTTACAGAAATGAGCTTAACAGTTTCAGTGCCAAACAAACTATAGGTTTCGACCAATCAAAAATGGATGGTGGGAAATGGGAAGTAGTTGTGTGTCACTGTTATGACTTAAATGTTGTTAATATGGTAGAAGACATGTTGTATATACAATTAAAGGTGGTTGTATGGGAAAAACTACTGAACTGCTATTTTAATTATAGTTTGATTTATTAGCTTATGGCAGTTCCAGTAAGCTTGAATACAACATAACAATAACATGAATATCTCTGTTTCTGCACAAGGTCCTTCCTTCCCTCAGACAGCAGTCCATCTTCAACCTGATTCAGTGAATGTTACATTTTCTGTTGTGAATCTCATTTATATTGTTTAAGCTTATTGTTCACACTTTGTGAATTTCATGTATGCGTACTGTTTAAGCATGTTGTTCACATACTTTGTGAATTTCATTTATGTCTACTGTTGATGCCTATTCACATATTTAGTAAATCACATTTATTTTAACAATGAAGACACAAACAATAGATTGCATGATTTATGGCCTGGCATACTTCGCTGCATCTCATCAGGTGCATACTGCAGAATTCACACAACATAAACTAATCTGTGCCTACTGTTTAAGCTTATTGTTCATATGTTTTGTGAAATTCAGTTATGCCTACTGTTTCATAGGTCTTGTTAGTCTCATGTATATCAAATCAAATCAACTTTATTTTAAAAGGGTCACAAATTGGGCACGCAGGCCCGTCTTACATTCGGCCCTTCCAATCACTCATCTTTCATTCATCAAGAGCATTATACATTTACATAGGAAGAAAGATAAACATTGTGAAATGAATGTTGTAAACATAAACAAGGCAAATTACCATGTTATGAGGCCCATCTCCCACCTACCCATACATCACCCCACCCACACACACAACCCCACCTACCCACACACACACACCCAGGGACACATACATATCCCACCAACCAACCCATCCCCCTCCCGCACATCCCCCACCCACACAAACTGCCCTCACCTGTTCCCCCACCAAAACACACTCGCCACCCACAAACATCCCCCACCAACCCACACATCCCATGCCCACCCACATACACACCCTATATCTACTGATTAAGCTTATTATTCTTGTGTGTGGGGGTGGGGGGATGTGTGTTTGGCTGGGTGGTTGGGGGTGTGTGGGTGGTGGAGGATTTGTGGGTGGGTGTGTATGGGTTATGGGATTGGTTGGGGAGTGTGGGTGGGGGATGTATGTGGGTAGGGGATGGGTGGGTGGGACATGTATGTGTGCCTGGGGGTATGTGGGGGTGGGGGTGTGTCTCATAACATGGTAATATGCATTGTTTATGTTAACAACATTCATTTGACAGTGTTTTTTTTTCCTATGTGAATGTATCATGCATTATTGATGAACGAAAGATGAGTGATTGGAAGGGCCGAATGTAAGACAGGCCTGCGTTTACCCTTTGAAAATAAAGTAAGTTTGTTCATTCGTTCATTCGTTTGTTCAATTCATGTTTTGTATTTACACCAACTGTTTCAGCTTATTTTCGACATGTTCTGTATCTAGGACAGGTGGCATAATCCCAAATGTTGCTAAAGAGTTACATCAGCAGAACGTAGAGTCCGTCGTGCAGCAAACTCTCCAGTCTGTCAATATGCAAGTACAGGTAACTAAGCTTAGGAACTGTTTTGTCTTCGCAGAAATAAACCATTACATTCAAGGTCAGCGAAACAAATCTTCACCAGGTCAAATGTCTAGGTAGTACATTACAGAGAATGGCAAAATGGATAAAGAAGCAGAAACAAGAAAGCAAATTTAGTGACTTAACAGTTGTCCATCCAGCTGTAGCATTCTCTTTCTCTTGCACAAACAGTTGTAATCCATTCTTAAACACTATGATCAGCTAAATATGACTGTGATCAGCTTGACCTTGTGATCAGCTTGACCAGCTCATGTCTGGCTCAAGTCTTCTTATGTTTCTAGCACCAGCTTCTAGGTCACAGCTTTGACTGACCTGCACAACTATGAATACATTGTAGGGAAATTTCCCTCTCTTTATTACACACAACTTCTGGCTGAGAAGGTGAATGATCAATAATGTATTGACACCAACTTAAAGGGCTGGAGTTGAACAGGCCTGATATCAGGCTCAGAGCAAATGAGGGACTGAATTTGTTAGATAGCCAGGATCATTCAGGAAGAAATGGCAAACTACTGGAGGAACATCATCATCATCACATGCTCTGCCAAGTGACATAGGCATGCATGTCTCTACACAGATTTCTGCCTTTGGTGTTCTGGATCCACTCTACTGATCATATTCCTCCATGCCACCATCTCAATCCATCCAACATGATTTCTTTAGGTCTGCTTCTGCCTCTTTTCCCCTCGATCTTTCCAGTCACAATGTTTCCCAATGCCTCTCTCCTCATTACATGACCAAAGAATGGTATTTATCTCTGTCTTATAGTTGTACATAATGTTCTGCTTTCATTGGCCACTTCCAGGCAGACATTGTAAGTTACTATGGCAGTCCAAAGTTTTCACATTTATCTCATGAACCACATCTTCGTTGCCTCCATGCTCTTCCTAATTTGTTTACTTATGTCCCATGATTCACTGCCATACAGTAAAACAGGTTCTATTTAACATTTCAGCACTCTCTTTCTTACATTCAGTAATAGTGCTTATTGCATAAAATACTTGTAATTTTTGAAATGCAGAACAAATGTAAAAATATTCATATTTGATTGCTAGACAACTTCACATCATGAAAGAAGATATACCTGTACTGGAAGTGATTGGCAAAATATAACTGCATTTGTAGTAATCACTTATTACTTTAACAATAATGATTAAATAAATATTAATTTGACTGAGGGCAAAACCTACTTTGGTCAGTTGGTTTTTTGAAGTCACTTTTATATAAATATTTTATACTGGCAGACTTCATTGCACCCTGTATAATAACATGATACGTTAAAATCTGACAGGATGTGGATGCAATAGCAGTTACAGTGAAGCCTGGCCTTGTCATGTCGTTACGAGTTGGTCTCCGCCATGCCCAGAAGCTAGCTCATTTATCAAAGTATGACATGTGTTTGTTGTTCAGTAAAACATGTACACGGAAATTATTTGACCAATGAGCAGTAGCTCATACACCAACCACACATCACTGTCACACTGGTAACAGTTGCTCACTTCAACTTGCAGTCTTCTAGGAACTCATACACCAACCACACATCACTGTCACGCTGGTAACAGTTGCTCACTTCAACTTGCAGTCTTCTAGGAATTCATACACCAACCACACATCACTGTCACGCTGGTAACAGTTGCTCACTTCAACTTGCAGCCTACTAGAAGCTCATACACCAACCACACATCCACTGTCACGCTGGGTAACAGTTGCTCACTTCAACTTGCAGCTACTAGAAGCTCATACACCAACCACACATCACTGTCACGCTTGGGTAACAGTTGCTCACTTCAACTTGCAGTCTTCTAGGAACTCATACACCAACCAAACATCACTGTCACGCTGGTAACAGTTGCTCACTTCAACTTGCAAGCCTTCTAGTAGAACTCATACACCAACCACACATCACTGTCACGCTGGTAACAGTTGCTCACTTCAACTTGCAGTCTTCTAGTAGCTCATACACCAACCACACATCACTGTCACGCTGGTAACAGTTGCTCGACTTCAACTTGCAGTCTTCTAGGAACTCATTACACCAACCACACATCACTGTCACGCTGGTAACAGTTGCTCACTTCAACTTGCAGCCTTCTAGGAGCTCATACAACCAACCACACATCACTGTACGCTGGTAACAGTTGCCTCAACTTCAACTTGCAGTCTTCTAGTAACTCATCACAACCACACATCACTGTCACGCTGGTAACAGTTGCTCACTTCAACTTGCAGTCTTCTAGGAACTCATAACACCAACCACACATCACTGTCACGCTGGTAACAGTTGCTCACTTCAACTTGCAGTCTTCTAGGAACTCATACACCAACACAACATCACTGTCACGCTGGTAACAGTTTGCTCACTTCAAACTGCAGTCTTCTAGGAACTCATACACCAACCACACATCACTGTCACGCTGGTAACAGTTGCTCACTTCAACTTGCAGTCTTCTTAGTAAGCTCCTTACACCAACCACACATCACTGTCACGCTGGTAACAGTTGCTCACTTCGACTTGCAGCCTTCTAGTAGCTGATACACAACCACACATCACTGTCACGCTGGTAACAGTTGCTCACTTCAACTTGCAGCCTTCTAGTAGCTGATACACCAACCACCACATCACTGTCACGCTGGTAACAGTTGCTCACTCAACTTGCAGCCTTCTAGGAGCTCATACACCAACCACACATCACTGTCACAGCTGGTAACAGTTGCTCACTTCACTTGCAGTCTTCTAGTAACTCATACACCAACCACACATCACTGTCACGCTGGTAACAGTTGCTCACTTCAACTTGCAGCCTTCTAGGAACTCATACATCAACCACACATCACTGTCACGCTGGTAACAGTTGCTCACTTCAACTTGCAGTCTTCTAGGAACTCATACACCAACCACACATCACTGTCACGCTGGTAACAGTTGCTCACTTCAACTTGCAGTCTTCTAGTAACTCATACACCAACCACACATCACTGTCACGCTGGTAACAGTTGCTCACTTCAACTTGCAGTCTTCTAGGAGCTCATACACTAACCACACATCACTGTCACGCTGGTAACAGTTGCTCACTTCAACTTGCAGTCTTCTAGGAACTCATACACCAACCACACATCACTGTCACGCTGGTAACAGTTGCTCACTTCAACTTGCAGCCTTCTAGGAACTCATACACCAACCACACATCACTGTCACGCTGGTAACAGTTGCTCACTTCAACTTGCAGCCTTCTAGGAACTCATACACCAACCACACATCACTGTCACGCTGGTAACAGTTGCTCACTTCAACTTGCAGCCTTCTAGGAACTCATACACCAACCACACATCACTGTCACGCTGGTAACAGTTGCTCACTTCAACTTGCAGTCTTCTAGGAATTCATACACCAACCACACATCACTGTCACGCTGGTAACAGTTGCTCACTTCAACTTGCAGCCTTCTAGTAGCTCATACACCAACCACACATCACTGTCACGCTGGTAACAGTTGCTCACTTCAACTTGCAGTCTTCTAGTAACTCATACACCAACCACACATCACTGTCACACTGGTAACAGTTGCTCACTTCAACTTGCAGTCTTCTAGTAACTCATACACCAACCACACATCACTGTCATGCTGGTAACAGTTGCTCACTTCAACTTGCAGTCTTCTAGTAACTCATACACCAACCACACATCACTGTCACGCTGGTAACAGTTGCTCACTTCAACTTGCAGTCTTCTAGTAACTCATACACCAACCACACATCACTGTCACGCTGGTAACAGTTGCTCACTTCAACTTGCAGTCTTCTAGTAGCTCATACACCAACCACACATCACTGTCACGCTGGTAACAGTTGCTCACTTCAACTTGCAGTCTTCTAGGAACTCATACACCAACCACACATCACTGTCACGCTGGTAACAGTTGCTCACTTCAACTTGCAGCCTTCTAGGAGCTGATACACCAACCACACATCACTGTCACGCTGGTAACAGTTGCTCACTTCAACTTGCAGCCTACTAGGCAAAGTGTATTTCAAATCAATGTATTCACTTGGTGAATACTAACATAGACACCATCAACAAAATATTGCACAATTTATTGCCTGGCATATTTCACTGCATCTTGCCAGACAAGAAAACATGCAATATTTTGTTTTGGTGTCTTATGTTTAAAAAGAATTACTTCATTCCAAAAATCACAGCAGTACAGTGATGGTCCATGATGACACATACCAACCATAGTCTAAAATATCTAATGTGCTGGCACTACAGCAAGACCTTCCCACTTGTGGAGTGGTTATGTTTACTCAGACGGGACTTCGCCATCACCAGGCTTCTCCTCCCATGGCTGTTCCTCGATTGATTCCAATGTCAACTACTTGCATTGACTTGTTAGCCTCTGGATCTCTTATTTACGTGAATTGTGAGTCACTCATGTCCCATCAACTAGCCCATAATATCTTAACTTTGTTGCTAAAAGCATAGCCCTTATCAACCCGCTACCTTGCCAGCCAGGTAGTCATGATCCATCCAAGGGAGACAAACATGGTTAATGTTTGTTACCAGAAGTCAAAATATGTCAATACCAATAATGATGTCAATATATATTCATTTTACCCACCAAGCCTGTGTCCTTAGTACTCTTCTTTATGGCAGTGAAACCTGGACAACTTACTCACGCCAAGAGAAATGTTTAAACAGCTTTCATATGCGGTGTCTGCGAAGAATACTTGGTATTAAGTGGCAAGACAAAATCACAAATACGAAGTATTGAAAAGATCAGGTTGTGTGACGGTGTATTCCATGCTCAGTCTTCGTAGACTTAGATGGATAGGACACATTAGGAGGATGGATGATGGTAGAATACCAAAGGACATCTTTTTTGGTGAATTACAGATGGGTAGGAGATCTCAGGGTCGGCCTCTACTACGATACAAAGATGTGTGTAAGCGGGACATGATTGATACAGGCATTGATAATGCACAATGGGAGCACGTCGCCGCTGAACGTGTTGCATGGAGGGCAACTATCAGAAATGGAATAAAGACAAAGGAGAAAATGATTGCAGATAAAGCACACACAGAGCGTGAGAGACGTAAGATGGTGCAAAATGGTGGAAATGACCATGTTTTCACATGCACCTACTGTGGGCAAACATTTGCAGCAAGAATTGGCCTTACCAGCCACACTCGCCACCGCCATGGATCGTAGTTATTGCCATATGACAGTTATTAAGCCTTTTTGAAGCACAATGTACCAAACTATCGTCTTCAAGACGGAAAGGTGCCAATGTACAATGTAATGTATATATTCATTTAAGCATGTGCATTTTATGCACCTCATGGCTTGGGCATCTGACTTCAGCTAGCATTTCTTGGGGTCTGCATCTCTAGCTTTCCATGTAAGTTTTCTAGATTTCTTGATTTAAAAAAAAGAGTTGGATGTCAACAAGATGATGTTGTTTGTTATCTGTCATTGGCAACACAACTCCACATGGAAGAGAATCTGTTACTGTTGTAGCCATTTTGTTGGTCACTTGAAACAGTTGACAGCATGTTTAGGATAGATAATCATGGAGGGTGGGTGGTTGTAGAACCTCTGAAAGGCTCCTATTTGTAGATGAAGAAAAAACAACTGTCCACATAGCTCAACTTGCTTCTTCAGCCTTGGTTATAATTAAGTTGTGGTTTGGTCTTTTCATGATCATTAGTCAGTTAGACGACTTCCATAGTTGCATGCCTGATGGGGTTCCTCTTTGCCTTTGTCACTCATTCACCTGAGCCCTGGGAAATAAAACTTACATCTGTTAGATTGCGGTCGATGTTGTGACTTGTCTTCCCACCCGATACCAAAGTACCATCTCCGCGGAGCTCCACGCTCAGAAACCATCAGGGGCATACCAGACTGGAACTTCACATCTGGGTGAAGACATTAGGATACCAGCAGGTCAGCATTCAGCAAAGCACATATAGACAGACTGAGATTATGCCTGAGTGGATCATGCTTCCTGGACAGGATGTAATCAGGTCAAGGTTCAGCAGACTCCAACCCAGTGGCCAGGTGAAAATGTCCGACAGACAGTTGAAACCCTTTGACACTGGTCCTTGAGCCCACAATATTGGTAATAAAATGTGCCTTTTCTCACAAGCCATAATCATGGCCACTATGCCTTTCAGTGTGTCTGTCTAGTTTTACAAATGTATTATTTGTTTCAGCCAGCAGATAATACCCATTCATCATATGGAAGCCCACGCATTGACCGCCCGAATGATCAACAGGTATTTATTCCTTCTGTGTTGCATCGCTTCCCGAAGTTTCTGAAGTGTGGGGTTTAGACTGTTACATTTTCATCGTGATTAATTTATAGACATTTTCATCATGATTAATTTATAGACAAGCTATTGGCCAGTTTTTATCAGAAGTCGCCAGCTTGTAAATATTTCTGCTGATGGTGGAAAGTGCTTTTTGCAATGCTTTTGACAGATCTTAGTCAGATATGACTAAGCTACCATATGACAGTAGATGGTACTACCTGCTTTCTATTAGTGCCGAATGTTTGGCGGTGCTTACCAAACCTGACACCCCACTTTGTGCCAACGGCTTCAGGCGGAGGAGCACATTTGGGAGGGTACAAGCCTTATCCTGGTGTGAGGCAATGCATCCTAAAGATTACATGCCATGGCAGAACAGACCTGGCCCTAAGCCTTGTTTGGCAGCTGGTCTAGGATCAAAGCTCTGACAGGCGGACAGTTAGAGCATTGCTTTGCTTATCTGGCACCTTCTGTAGCTTGTCTTGTTCCAGATGTATTGGTGTTACCTTTCCTCTGGAGTAAACTAGGCAGGCCGAGAGAGGGATTATGCTGCATGGGCAACACATGGTCTCTACAATTCAGCCCAGGCTTTGTGCTATGGAGTTTTAATTCCATTCCTGGTCTTAACCGGTCTTGGAATCAAAGCGAGATTTAGCAGTCACGGGTTATAAGTAAGCCTTCATCGACCTCACAAAGACATTTGATTTGGTCAGTCGTGAGGGTCTGTTCAAAGCACTAAAGAAGATCGGCTGCCCGCCAACTCTTCTGTCCATTGTGGAATCACTCCACATAGGCATGAAGGAAATTTGATGGTGCAACTTCAGAAGAGTTTGAAATCAAGAGTGGAGTTAAGCAAGGTTGTGTATAGCTCCCACCCTCTTTGGAATATACTTTTCACTTCTAGTGAAATATGCCTTTCATGATCAGGATGGTGGTATATACAAGGGCGAGTCAATAACTAAGTCACACAGTTCTGTGGGATGGCAGGTAAAAATTTTTTTTTAAAAAT
>JACEFZ010025216.1:0-28447 GCA_014155875.1 Cepaea nemoralis | reverse complement strand
AAAAAAAAAGAAAAAAGTAGTGATGAAGATATACAACACTTTATGACGAAATAGACATGGCGATTGGCTCAAATTGGATCACAAGAAATAAAAATAATACTTGGAGATTTTAATGCAAAAGTAGGAAAGGGGGAAATGGAGGATGTAGTGGGGAATCATGGTTTAGGTACAAGGAATGAAAGAGGAGAAAAACTAATAGAATGGACAAATATCAATGATATGATAATTGGGAACACAGGGTTTAAACACCATAAAAGACGACTATACACATGGAAAAGCCCTGATAAGAAAATACGCAACCAAATTGACCACATACTTATTAATAATAGATTTAGAAATGCTTTAATTAATGTAAAGACAATGCCTGGTGCTGACTGTAATAGTGATCATGTACCACTACGTGGACAAGTAAAAGTAAGATTAAAGAGAGGGAAAATATGGTTAAGAACATGAGACTTAATAAAGAGGTTCTGAAAGTAGATAAAGAAATTCAAGAACAATTCAGAGTGACTGTGAAAAATAGGTACAATGCAATAGCTAAGATGATATGTATTTATCATATATATATATATACTCATTCTTGTATATTTTAATATATTTTGGTGAATAGGTGATATAAAGGAGGAGTATGAGAGGAATCGATCACAAATTCAACAGCTGTATAATATGAATAACGAGGTACACCTAGGAAATAAATCGAAGGCTACAGATGACCCAGGTATGAGATTGGCAACATTGTGGATGTGTTCTACATAACTGTGGCTATTGTTACGGCTGTGTTAACATAATTATGTAAGCCCTATAAACACAAGCCAACATAATAGACACATTTACTGGTGGGATGGCTGTCAGAAAGTGAGTGACATTTTTATGTGACTAGGTTGATATTGCATTTAATTAGTAATTTAGAGACAAAATTACCTAACACGGAAAAGTTCTGCTTTGTAAGAGTATGATTACAAATGACAATAGATGTTACGGTTACAAAGCCTACATCAGCACACACAAAAAGCAAATGATGTCAAACAGACACTAATACAAGCATTTATACAAGGGATAAACTGGAAGTACTTATCTGCGAGTGTGTTTTGGTTGGGGGAACAGGTGAGGGGAGAGTATGTGGGTAGGGGATGTGCGGAAGGGGGATGGGTCGGTTGGTGGGGTATGTATGTGTCCCTTGGTGTGTGTGTGTGTGGGTAGGTAATGGTGTGTGTGTGGGTGGGGTGATGTATGGGTAGGTGGGAGATGGGCCTCATAACATGGTAATTTGCCTTGTTTATGTTTACAACATTCATTTCACAATGTTTATTTTTCTTCCTATGTAAATGTATAATGCTCTTGATGAATGAAAGACGAGTGATTGGAAGGGCCGAATGTAAGACGGGCCTGCGAGCCCAATTTGTGACCCTAATAAAGTTTATTTGATTTGATTTTGATTTATCTGACATGAGGTTAGTTAGTAGCATATCATTTACAGGACATCGCAGTCAACCCCAGCATTTTTGGCTGTTTGTAATTTCTTGGCAAGTTTACGCTCAGTAGTTTGCATTGTATTCTGAACGACTGGCACTCATGCCATTTTATAAAAACCAATGCAAGGCTGTTTGCTGCCAAATTGCTCACAGCTATGTTTTGAATGCTGTATGTAGGATTATGAATTGCATCAGTAACCCCTTTGCCACAGAACCGTCACATAGACAGAGGAACTCTAAGTTGAGTTGTAATAGTCTTTAATATTAAGAGTGAAAGGGCTTTACAACTTGCATATTCTTGTCCTTCCTTGTTCATGAAATGTGATTTTTGTTTGTGTGTTTTAATAAACAAGTTTGGTTATGAGGATAAATGGATCCAGGAATAACCTCTTGCCAGATAATTTCCGTGATGAGTATGAGAGCGACTGTGCAGGTAGGATCGCCAGACTTGAGTAATTTGTTAGTGAACTGAAAGGGTCAAGGTTGTTCCGTAACAGTTACTACTGTGAGATTGTAAATTAATATCATCATCATCATCATATGCCTTACCCACTGACATGGGCAATCATGATTCTCCATATCTTACAGTCTCCCTTGATTCTCCATATCTTACAGTCTCCCACAGGGTGTATCAGTTAATGTGCTGATATTTCTCTGTGCCGCAATGAGAGGCTGTGGAACATCACCTCTTGTTGTCTCCTATTATTTCTTATTTCACAGTTTTTGTGTTTCATGTTACAACATTCTCCAGATTTTCTCTTCTCATAATGAGACTAAGTGCGAGGGAAAGTCATTAAGTAACAGAAATTTTATAATAAAGTGTAAGAAAGAGTATGGACAATGGGAAATCTTATTTCAGGATACAAACTGATTCTTAAGCAATACCCCATGTAGGGGTCATGAGGATTGAGAAGTTTGTACAATCACAATAGCAATTATGAAATGGCTGCCCAACATCATGGAAAATCAACAGAAAAATGATGGTTCAGTATGGAGACAGTCGACACAGTGGAATCTTCCTGTTGTCTCTGGTTGAGAAAAAATAGAAGATGCAATAATCCGCTGGGAAAGTCACGATGACCACCTTCTGGGATATCCATCCATCCATCATGTGCCACGTCGGTAAGTGTGGAAGGTCATGATTCTCAATTTCACTTGATCACCAGAGTCGTGGATCAGCTCAGTGTTCTTATCCTGACCATGCCACGTGGTCAAGCCATCCAGGTATTTACTTCTCCATCTTCCCCTTGTTCTCTTCCCCTCGATCTTGCCAGTTGTCACCAAGTTCTCTCATTTATTTTTTCTCATAACGTCCAAAATATTTTGAATGTCTACATCTAATTTCTCTAATCAGTTTAGGATTTTCATTTGTTTCTTGTAGGAATTGGACGTTGGTTTTTCTGTCTGTCCATGGTATTCTTTGCATTCTCCTCAGAAACAACATTCCCACACCCATCACATGTTTTTCAGCTTGACTGCTCATTGTCCACGCTTCACATCCATACAAAAGTACAGGCTCTGTGTAGCACCTCAACTCTCTCTTTCTTTTACTGCCTATAATACCTTTCAGTGTAGGACGAGAGATTGCAGGGGATGGGGGGGGGGGGGGCTTGAGCCTGAGGAATTAAGGCCACCTGGCTAGTGCAGTCACTGCAATCTGCAGGTTAGGGTTTTCCTTTTGCAGCCGACAAAAAATAATTTGTTGCCTCCCAAGAATCATACCTGGGTCTTCCAAATTGAAGCCCAGCTTTCTAGCTAATTGGCTAGACATGAGGAGAACTTATATTTTACTGCTACGGCATAATATTTTAGTCCATGACTTGGTCTGCTTTTTGCTGCCATATACTGTCTTTTAGTTCCATGACTTAAGTCTATTTCACTGCTGACATACTCTCTTGTAGTTCTCTGACTTTGTTTTATTACTACCATGCTCTCTTTTAGTACCCTCACTTAGTCTGTTTCACTAGTGCTGCATACATTCTTTAAGTTCCATGACTTAGGCTTTTACTGCTGCCACAAAATCTGTTTTAATGTTAATGTGTAATATGTTTTCGTGCTACAATGGTGTTAGTGACATCATTCTAAGTAATCCATTCATTCAGGTGCATGTCCCCTGAGAAACTTCACTCCCATAACAACCACCCAGAAAACTTCTCGATCATAAGCAGGATGTCCCGCGTTCGATACACCCATCTGGAGATCATCTGCCACATCCTGCAACCATCTTATCTTTGGCCTTCCTCTTCTTCTCTTCTTGTGCATATATCCCTCTGCCACGACATGATACAAGGGTTTTACTTCATTGGCTGTAATACTACCTGGAGTATGTTTTTGATACAACCACATAATCAGTGCCGATATTGCGTTTGTATATTTATATATATATGGAGATATATATTTTTTTTTTTTCACATATCCTTTACAGGACATCGCTGTCAACATCAGCATCTTTCAGCTGATTGTTGATTTCTTGGCAAGATTACGCTCGGTAGTTTGCCATTGCTTTCTGAGTGACTGGCTCACATACCCCGTAAGTTACAGACGTGGAGAGAACCGCTACTGATTCTCATGCAACATCACATCACTTACGAGTGTGTGTATATATATATATATATCATCATCATTGATTGGCACCATGTGTCTAGGATTTTCCACTGACTTGACGAATATTAACGATGTGACAAAAATGGCTGTGATTTATGCCAAACTCAATCGTCTTAACATTGATATTTCTGGCCTGCAGGAGACTCGCCTCGCTGAGGAAGGGTCACTTAGGGAAAACAATTACACCCTTTTTTGGAAGGGTTGAGGGCAGGCAGAAAAATGGCAACATGGTGTGGGCTTTGCAGTGAAGAATTTGCTAGTGGGAATGATTGACATTCCAGCTGGAGGTAATGAAAGACTATTATGCCTGCGCTTGGCAACCTCTTGTGGTTTTGCCACCATTATTACTGCATATGCACTGACACTCGCTTCCTCTGATGATGTGAAGGATTCGTTCTACGAGGAGTTAGACTCTATGATCAAGGCAGTTCCAAAATCCGACTACATTTATATGCTCGGTGATTTCAATGCCCGTGTGGGCAAGGACTCGAGTTCATGGCCAGTGTGCCTTGGAAAATACAACATCGGTAGCATGAATGAAAATGGGCAAAGGCTGCTGGAGCATTGCACCAGAAATGACCTATGTATTATAAACTCCTTTTTTAAAACAAAAGAGCTGCATAAGGTCACTTGGAAACATCCAAGATCCGGCCATTGGCATCAGCTGGACTTCATTACCACACGGAGACAACATCTGAACCATACATCATTAACTCGAAGTTACCACAGTGCTGACTGTAATATGGATCACTCTTTGATTGTTGCAAGAGTTAGACTGAGACCAAAGAGAATCTACACAGCTAAACATAAATCTAGTCTCAGGATTAATATTATTAACATTCACAATTCTAAAAAGTGCTTTGAGTTTCAACAGCAGTTTGAAGACGCATTCACTGATACACCAGAAAATTGTACAGTAAGTGGAAAGTGGGGTAAACTTAAGGAAACTCTTTATAAAACTGTGGTAGGGGTTTACGGCACTATGGATCACAAGAGGCAGGACTGGTTTGCTGCAACCAGCCAGACACTGCAACCCTTGATTGATAAAAAGAAGATAGCTATCTTAAAAAACAAGGAAAGAACAACGCGTAACACTCTCAGTGAGCTGAAGCAAGCTAGGAAGGATGTGCAAAAGGCTGCCAGGCAGTGTGCAAATGACTATTGGATCAAGTTATGTGAGTCCATTCAAATCGCAAATGATAAGGGAAACATCAGAAGCATGTATGAAGGGATAAAGAAAGCCTCTGGTCCAATGATCAAAAGAAGTGCACCACTGAAAACCTTGACTGGAGAAATCTTCACTGATAAGAAACAGCAGATGGATAGATGGGTAGAGCACTATGTAGAGCTTTACTCAAGTGAGACCAAATTAGCAGATGATACCCTCAACACCATAGAGGCCCTGACAACTCTTGACCACCTGGACACATTTCCTACCATAACAGAAGTTAACTGTGCTATAAATGAACTTGCATCTGGCAAGGCTCCAGATAAGGATGGGATTCCAATAGAGGTAATCAGGAGTGGGCAAGACACACTCACTCTACAGATCCACCAGCTAATAGAGCTATGCTGGCGAGAAGGACAAGTCCCACAGGATTTCAAAGATTCAAGCATCATAACGCTGTACAAGAACAAGGGCGATCGAAGCGACTGTAACAACTATAGGGGTATTTCACTTCTGTGTACTGTTGGTAAAGTATTTGCCAGAATTCTTCTGCACAGACTTCAAGTTCTAGGAGATCAGTTAGTTAGTTAGTTAGTCGACAGATCATCCTCATTGCACATCGAACCATTCAGTCCATAAGTGCTCGGATCCCCTCCTCAGCAAATCCCGCAACGTGTAGCGGCTAATGACGCCAGTTCTGTGTTGGTTTATCAATCTTCTTTGGCTTCCTGCGTAGTGTTCTTGTTTGGCCACCCCTCTTTTAATTTGCTGCTCTCGCAGTCTGGCCATTGTTGTAGATTCAGTCATCACTTGGTTCTCGCAAAAGTCTTACTTCTCGTAGAGCATTCAGAATGTCGGCCTAGTCCATGGCGCGTCCGCCCTCCACAGTAGCCTCACCTGCGAGCTTGTCAGCCCGCTCATTTCCTTGTACTCCCGCATGCCCTGGCACGAAGATGAAACTAATCTTTGCCAGTCGAGACCGCTCCAGAGGCAGCAACCATTCTCTTCGGATCGACCCCTCCTCTATCCTCTTGATCATGTTCATTGAGTCGCTAAGGAAACAAGCCCTAGTGAATGTCTGTGTCTCGAGCCATGTTATTGCTTTACTTACTGCCATGACTTCCATGGTCAGGCTACTTGTGGTTTCAGTGAAAGCACCAGAGTCCTCCTTCACAATTCTCCCTCCGGCCCGAGCTGTAAAGGCCCATGAGCTTCTCACATGTCGGATGACCGACCCATCTGTGTAGATGACCACGTCACCGTCTAGCGAATTCTCGAAAATCAACGCTTGTACTTCAGCCTCAACAGCAGCCGGATTTTCTTGTCTGCATTTTCTATCTAGTTGGATGCAAACTGAAAAGGATGTGCAGAAGTCTGTTGGCACTTGCACCCACTCCTCGCCAGGTTCTAAGTCCTCAAGTGAACACACCTGTTGAAGAATGTCTTCGGCTTGACCCATCCACGACCGTCCTCTTTTTAACCTGCTGCCCTTCATCCTTCCTAATTTCACTATGTAGTGGATGTTGTGTGTTTGCGTTAATTCTGAGGTAGGTGCGTGCCCTGCAACCTTCTATTCTCTCTTCAATGGTTGGAAAATCAAGAAGGTAGCGCATCGCCCTGCATGCTGTATCTCTTGTACATCCAAGAATAATGCGCATAGCTTCATTCTGTATCCTTTCCATCCTTTCTATCTAGCTTATGGCTGAGAGTCAGGATTGCCATTGCATACTCCAAAACAGACATGACCAGCCCCTCGTACAGAAGACATAGATGGCGCTGCTCACAGTTTGCTGCCGCCATCACCCGCATCGCTTCCAAACCCCGCTTGGCCTTTGTTATCACCTGGTCTATGTGCACATTATAAGCAAGGCTTCGATCAAACCGTATCCCCAGGTAATTCATTGCCTGCGTTCTTTCCACCGTCTCTGAACACAGCATTACAGTTGGTGTTGGAGTGTTGACAATATGATTATTCAACGAGAACCAAGTCACTGTTGCCTTTGTTGGGTTGACCATTGCCCCAGCTTCATCACACCAAGTACTTATGCGATTGAGTTCGGTTTGTAGTTCCACAGCAACCTCCTCTCTATCCTTACCCTGACGATACACTAAAACATCATCGGCATATGACAATGTCCTGCCAGGTCCAGTGATCTGCTCACTGGTGATTCTCACTATGTAGGCGTTGAACAGTACCGGAGATAATGGTGATCCCTGTGGTAGGCCAGGATATATTGTTGTTGGTTCCGAAGTCCAACTGCCACATCTAACAACTACTTTCCGTTGGAAGAGGGCTGCAGCTATCCAACTAAGGAGGAATGGACTTACGTTTAGTTCGAGAAGCTGAAACATTAAAATATCCAGTGGTACTCTGTTGTATGCGTCCTCAAGATCAATCGCTGCAGCAACGGTTTCAGTGCCTGAGTGGAAACCTTCATAGACATCCTGGGCAAAGACTGCTGCATTGGTCCAGGTTTCTCTTTTTGGACGGTACCCACCCAGGGTGGGTGGGAAAACACCTTGCCTCTCTAGTTGGCTTGATATTTTCCTGGCAATTACCTTCTCCAGCAGCTTGCCTATTGTATTCTGCATGGTTATAATTCGATATCCCTGAATTTTTTTGTGGTCTTTGTCAGGCTTCGGCAAGGGAATCAGATAGCTGTGTAACCATTCCTCCTTGATGCTAGCACTCACTATACTGTTGTTGTACATGTCTGCTAGTTTCTCTAGCTCATTGTCGGTACACCTATTTATGTCGTCGTATCTTATGCCATCAGGACCTGGAGCACTGTTTTTTGATCGTCGAAGCACAGCCTTGATTTCTTTCACTGTCACTGTGTCTTCATCCGAAGTGTTCTGGGCCTTGCATCTGTCTGAGGTGACCTCCTTGGCCAGATTTCGGCCTCCCATGTCTGTCTGGTTGCTCTGCTCAAGGTAGCGTTCAAAGAGGGCTTTGCCCTTTTCCTCGTCAGTCCTCTGCCAGATGAGGTCAGCACCTTGGAAGTCAGAAATGCTCTTATTCTTGACTACACCACTCATGCTTTTATGTAGTCGCCAGAACAATTTCAGTGACTTGTCTGTGCTTACTCTTTGACACACCTCTGCCCATTTTTCGCTTTTAACAACCTTGACCAGTTTTTTGAAGTAGCTTACTTTTGTGTGCATCTCTCTTTCTAAGTGCAAGCAGGGACTAGGATGACCAGCTCTGTTCTTCTTGGCATTTTGCCATCTCCTTACAGCACTACGCTTATCCACCCACGCCTTCTCCACCTCGAAACTCCACCACGGAGGCTGCTCCCAGCTTTTTTTCCTGCCCTGAAACGTTCTGCGTTTGTCACGTCTTATTTCACTCACCACATCTTGCCCTGTACTGTCATACTGGAACGTCTTTACCTTTAGCTTGTGCTGCCTGGTTCTGCCTTTCTCCACCAATATGCTGCAAGGGTGGTGGTCACTGCCAAGGTGTCCTAGGACACCCCATCTACACACTGTAGTGAGTGAAGGTGAAACTAGCGCCAGATCAATAGCACTGTCCTCATCGCCCGGACGGCTTGCTGCCCTGGTGACACAGCCACTGTTGATACAAACCAGGTCGATGGTTTCCAGTGCAGTCTCGAGCTCCTCCCCCTGTGTATTGGAGGAAGTGTTTCCCCATGATCTGCCTTTAGCGTTGAAGTCACCACAGAAAATAACATTTCTCTCGTGGCCTAATATGCCACTTAAGCACTGCCACTTCTGGGCGTCCACACTGGCATTGCGGGCATAAACATTAACCAACACGAATGGTATACTGGAATGAACTCTCAATGCCTGTATTTGTATATCGTCACTGTCCCAACTGGACAGACGCCACCATGCTGTCGCGAACGAGAATCGCCATTCCCAGATGTCGTCTGTTGTAGAAACATTTGAAGCCGGCAATTTGGAGTATCTGATCGCCCAGTCTCGTTTCCTGGAGTGCTACAATGTCGTTCCTGTAAACTAGGGTTTCTAAAATAGAGCCCCGTTGCTTTACACTGGCACAGTTCCAATATAGAATACGGATATTCCTGAGTCCTAGACGGTGACACTTGAGTCTAAAACGCCTCAAACCACCACGCTTACCTTGCTTCTTTGTCCCTGCGCGGCTACCACGCCGCTTCGGTATGTTGACTGCTGATCGCACGAAGAACACACGTTGTTCCGCCATGTTGAAAAAACGTAAACACAGACTGAGAAAACCACACACACTGCTGAAAATTCACTCAAGGATGGCTTCGCTCGATGCACGAACTCCGTAGCACCCGCGCAGATCTTGAGTAGAAACTCCTGGTTTTACATCCTGGCACACCAATTACACGCAAGAGATGAATAAATCCATCCCCTACGTGAAAAAGTTAACGAACACAAAACAAGTGACTAAACACAGTGTGAGTTTAGTACAGTAGCTCTAGGAGATCAAGTCACTCCAAATCACAGTGAGCTTCCGACAGAACAGGTCTACCATTGTTATGATATTCTCATTGCGACAAATGCAAGAAAAATGCCATGAACAGAATCAACCACTGTTTATTGCCTTCATCGACCTCACAAAGGCATTTGATTTGGTCAGTCGTGAGGGTCAGTTCAAGGCACTAAAGAAGATTGGCTGCCCACCAACTCTTCTGTCCATTGTGGAATCGTTCCACATGGGTATGAAGGGTATAATCAAGTTTGATGGTGCAACTTCAGAAGAGTTTGAAATCAAGAGTGGAGTTAACCCTTTACCGTGCAAAATGCCCAGGAACGTTTTTACCCCTGATCGGGCAAACCGAACAAAAGCGTCCGTGACTATTATGCATTGTAAAAACGCAATCTCTCGGCTTTCCGAGACTTCCGATTGTCTACTTTTGGTTTCACTGATAGCTTGACAACGTGGCTGCCATTCGCAAGCTTTTTGGGGATGATGCTGCAATTACGACCCACTCTGAGGAAGAATTACACCAACTACTATCTGCATTCTCCAATGCTTGTTCTGAATTTGGTTTAACAATTAACAAAAAGAAGACATAGATTATGTCACAATGTGCACATGGGG
Source organism: Cepaea nemoralis (assembly GCA_014155875.1). Lineage (NCBI taxonomy): Eukaryota > Metazoa > Mollusca > Gastropoda > Stylommatophora > Helicidae > Cepaea > Cepaea nemoralis. The sequence continues at coordinate 18,147 of JACEFZ010025216.1, read as the reverse complement.
CACCATCAATCTTTATTCACGACGCCGAACTGGAGATAGTAGACCAATTTACATATCAAGGATCAGAGGTAAATAGTAAATTATTCCTATATCAGGAAATCAACATCAGGATTGGTAAGGCAGCAACAACAATGAACATGTTAGCAAAACAAGTCTGGGAGAACAGGAAGCTTACTGCCAAAAGAAAAGCCCTCGTCTACCAAGCCTGTGTCCTTAGTACTCTTCTTTATGGCAGTGAAACCTGGACAACTTACTCACACCAAGAGAAATGTTTAAACAGCTTTCATATGCGGTGTCTGCGAAGAATATTTGGTATTAAGTGGCAAGACAAAATCACAAATACTGAAGTATTGGAAAGATCGGGTTGTGTGACGGTTTGTTCCATGCTCAGTCTTCATAAACTGTGACGAAGTCTCCAGCTTCCCCATCCTCTTTTGCTTAAATTGGAGAATAATCTCTTTAAAACCCTTAGATAATTTTATAAGAATTTATATTCGTATTTATACATATATATCTATGTATAGATAGTCCATGTCTATTGTATAAATCAACGGCTATTTGATGTTATTAATTTAACATGAAGCAATACGTTACATTAGTGTAGTTGGAGAGTCAGTATGTACAAATTAGTGTACCCAGCCAAATCTACAAATTTGGCTACGACAGTTTCACACTTTGGTCGGCGATTGTCACGGCAATGAACGCCCTGGCCCGACTGACTTCCAGTCAGGAAAAACGAGCAAGGAAGGGGCCTTTTGCAATCTAGACGTCGTTGTAGAAACATCTGCTAGTCACTAGGCTCTTATAGAACACTTAAAAATTGTTAAAGAGTTTATCTTTGGCGCGTATTACGGCTACATATATATATATATATATATATATATATATATATATATATATATATTATATATATATATATATATATATATATATATATATATATATATATATATATATAAAATGAAGTGGGACAATATCAACCTATTAAGAGAGGTGTTAGGCAGGGATGTGTAATGTCTCCAGATCTTTTTTCCCTGTACAATGAAAATATTTTCAGGAATGTAGAAGATATAAATGGAATCAGCATTGGAGGACGAAACATCAATAACATTAGATATGCAGATGATACAGTATTGATTGCAGACAATGCACAAGATCTACAACAATTAGTAGATGCAGTTGTTGTACACAGTGAGCAGCTGGGGTTGGAATTAAGTTGTAAGAAGACACAGGTTATGGTCGTCACTAGGAAGAACGAAGTACCACAATGTAATATACAAGTAAATGGGAATATTCTTCAACAAGTGAATCGGTTCAATTATCTCGGAACAGTCATAACTTCTGATGGGAGATGCCTTGAAGAGATTAGAACAAGAATCGCCATGGCGAAAGTAGCCTTTAGCAAGTTGAAAAACATTCTGACCAATAAAAAGATGTCACTTAAAACGAGAGAAAGAGTGTTGATGGGATACATAGAGCCTGTTCTTTTGTATGGATGTGAAACTTGGACAATGTGCAGTCAAGCTAAAAAAAACATCTGATGGCTGCAGAAATGTGGTTTCTGAGGAAAATGCAAAGAATAACATGGACAGACAGAAAAACCAATGACCAAGTACTACAGGAGACAAATGAAAATTGATTAGAGAAATTAGACGTAGACAGTAACAATTTTTTGGACATGTTATGAGAAGAAATGGATTGGAGAACTTAGTGACAACTGGCAGGATCGAATGGAAGACCGAGAGGAAAATACCTGGATGGCTTGGCCACATGGCATGGACGAGACAGGAACACTGAGCTGATCCACGACGTTGGTGATCGAGTGAAATGGCAAGTCATGACCGCCCACGCTTTCCGGCATGGCACATGATTGATTGATATATATTCATATATATTAAATAGATTCCTAGAGCAGCTTTCGAACCTGACAAGTGTGGTCAGAAAATAGGAAGGATTTGACACCTTCAGCGGCAAGCTTTAGAGGAGCAAAACCTGTGTGACTCCGTGTGAAGCAGCTAACCTAATAAACCTCACCATAAATAATACACCATTGTGGTTACTATCTATAAAAGACATTTATATTATAGCCAGAGCCTTGCAGCACTTACTAAGGTGGAATAGGGACAGTATCGCTTCCATGAACATTATATAGCGAAAAGTATTGTGTAGATCAATTCACTCGAGGAGGAGAAACTGAAGTGAGAATTGCCAAACCCGGAGGTTCAGTTTCACAAGATAAGTGACCAAGATTTCCCATTGGCCACCACAATCTATTTCAGGCCAAAGTTACCTCAGTGATTAAAAAGTTTAGCTGATTCAACATTCTAGCAAGATAGGATAATAATATAATAGAGGAAATTGTACCACCCTTTTTATGTACAGGGCTGACTCCCGTGGAGCACCCAACGTGTCTTATATGATTAAAATGTAACATTGTTAGTTTCTAAAATTTACAACCGCTAGTTGTTACCTTACTTAGTAACCTTAGTCATAGTAGAGTGAGAAGATACGAAAGTTTGTCTCTTTTAAATATTTTACTCTGTCTTTCTCCGTGTCGGTGAGAGTGATTAGAGTTTGGGGGCTCGAGCTTTTATTTCAGGCACGTAGCTAGACAACCTTGGCAGACTGTCTTTATCATACAAGTATAGTTGTACGCCATTCCAGTCTGCCTGAACTCTGTCAGAAGACTAGAGCTGTTCTGGGACCTTTGATCCTTCTAGAATTAGAGCTATTCAGTCTTGTCTTCTCCAGTGACTTATTTTTCTTCTTCTTCTTCTGCGTTCATCCGGAGGTTTTTTTTTCGGACGTGATTGCGTTGTGCCCGTTTGCAGCAGAGCTGCGTTCTTGCGCCGTTAGGCCGACACATCCGACTTCTGCGGGCATTTTTTAACCGGGTTAACCTTCCCGGGGACTTATTTTTCTATTCATAGAAAGTCTATCCACAGTAACTTTGATAGATTCCCTATCATCGTAGCTGACGGTACGCTACATAGGCTTAGATGGATAGGACACGTTAGGAGGATGAATGATGGTAGAATACCAAAGGACATCTTTTTTGGTGAATTACAGATGGGTAAGAGATCTCAGGGTCGGCCTCTACTATGATACAAAGATGTGTGTAAGTGGGACATTGTTGATACAGACATTGATAATGCACATTGGGAACAAGTCGCCGCTGAACGTGTTGCATGGAGGGCAACTATCAGAAATGGAATAAAGACAAAAGTGAAAATGATTGCAGATAAAGCACACACACAGCGTGAGAGATGTAAGATGGTGCATGATGGGGGAAATGACCATGTTTTCACATGCATCCACTGTGGACAAACATTTACAGCATGAATTGGCCTTATCAACCACACTCGCCACCGCCATGGGTCGTAGTTATTAAGCCTTTTTGAAGCACAATGTACCAAACTATCACCTGTCAAGACGGAAAGATGCCAATATATATATATATATATATATATATATATATATATATATAGATATATATATATATATATATATATATATATATATATATATATATATAATTAATTAATGTATATTTTAATATATTTTGGTGAATAGGTGATATAAAGGAGAAGTATGAGAGGAATCGATCACAAATTCAACAGCTGTATAATATGAATAACAAGGTACATCTAGAAAATAAATCAAAGGCTACAGATGAATCAGGTATGAGATTAGTAACATTGTGGATGTGTTCTATATAACTGTGGCTATTGTTATGGTTGTGTTAACATAATTGTTAATTATAATTTACGGCTCAGGCCGGTGAAGGAGGACTCTGGTGCTTTTGTTGAGACCACAAGTAGCCTGACTATGGAAGTCATGGCTGTAAGTAAAGCAATAACATGGCTCGAGACACAGACATTCAATAGGGCATGTTTCCTTAGTGACTCAATGAACATGTTCAAGAGGATAAAGATGGGGTGGATCCGAAGAGAATGGTTGCTGTCTCTGGAGGGTCTCAGCTGGCAAAGATTAGTTTCATCTTCGCGCCAGGGCATGTGGGAGTACAAGGAAATGAGCGGGCTGATAAGTGTGGCCAAAGAGCGAAGAGTTCCAACACTAATAGTACGAGTAGCAATCTGATTATATGTCTGTCTCGCCTTTCCTCTGAGCGTTGAGCGTCGGCCAGATCCCCTCATCACTCCTTGGTGTCTCATTCTTGCCAGACCATGGTAATCCATTTGCTCCTCCGAGGTGTACACGTGCTCCCACAAGGCCACAACCACGTCTGCCTTGTCATGTATCAATACTCCACCAAATTCTGCAGAGCCAGCCAATCTGTCTGCCTGTTCATTTCCCAGCACACCTGCATGCCCCGGAGAAAAGATCCAGGCGATGCTTGTCACCCGTGACCTCCGAAGCGAAGCAAGCCACTCCGCACGAAGCCTGCCCATCCTCACCCTTGTTAGCATGCTTTCTGAGTCAGTTACAATCATGATGTGTGTGTGTGTGTTGTATTCTGCATCCAGTGGAGAGCCGCAGTGACTGCTTCCACTTCCATTCTTAAGCTGGATGTTGTGGTATCATATGCCAGGCTCTTCTGCCCCAAACGTCGACCATTAGCTTTGGCTATGAACCCCCAGCCACTTCTCTTACCTCTTGACACCAAACCATCTGTGTAGATAATCACATCACCCGAGTGAGCATTGTCCTGAATTAGTTGCTGGATTTCCACTTCCGTGGCCCCTGCTGGCCACTCCCTGCATTCCCGGCTTAATGTGATTATAACTCTGTACAAGTCTGACTGCTCCGCTGGCACTCTAACCCATTCCTCTCCACACCTAATGTTCTCCAAGGGGCACACCTGTCTGATCGTATCCTCTGCCTGAGCCATCCATGATTTCCCTCTTATCAGTCGTTGACCCTTAACTGCGTCCAGCGCCTCATGCAGTGGGGGGTCTGTGTCTGCAGCTACTCTGAGGTATGCCTTCGCCTGCATCACCTTGAGCCTACCAGCAACAGTCGGCAAACCAAGGATGTAACACATACACACTACTGGGGTGTCTCTGGTGTATCCCAGAATGACCCGCATAGCTTCGTTCTGTATGCGCTCTAACTTCACCAGCTGACTCTCTGAGATAGTGAGCAGTCCTAATCCATAATCAATTACTGAGAGGATCAAGTGCTGGTATAGTGTGAAAAGCATTCTCTGCTCTGTGTCCATTGCAGCCAGTTTTAAGTGCAATGAGTCCCTTTTGAGATCTTGTCACAACCGTTACCGTGTGCAGTAAGTGAAAGATGCAGTAAGTGAAAAATACAGTGAGGGAAAAATACAGTAAGTGAAAGATGCAGTGAGTGAAAGATGCAATAAGTGAAAGATGCAGTCAGCGAACAATACAGTCAGTGAAAGATACAATGTGTGAAAGATACAGTCAATGAAAAATACAATGTGTGAAAGATACAGTCAGTGAAAGATACAGTCAGTGAAAGATACAGTCAGTGAAAGATACAATGAGTGAAAGATACAGTCAGTGAAAGATACAATGTGTGAAAGATACAGTGAATGAAAGATACAATCAGTGAAAGATACAGTCAGTGAAAGATACAGTCAGTGAAAGATGCAGTCAGTGAAAGATACAATGTGTGAAAGATACAGTGAATGAAAGATACAGTGTGTGAAAGATAAAATGAGTGAAAGATACAGTCAGTGAAAGATACAATGTGTGAAAAAATATAATGAGTGAAAGATACAGTGAGTGAACGATGCAGTGAGTGAAAGATGCAGTGAGTGAAAGATGCAATAAGTGAAAGATGCAGTGGGTGAAAGATGCAGTGAGTGAAAAATACAGTAAGTGATAGATGCAGTGAGTGAAAGATACAGTGAGTGAAAGGGGCAGTAAGTGAAAATTACAGTAAGTGAAAGATACAATGCGTGAAAGATACAGTGAGTGAATGATACAATGCGTGAAAGATACAATGCGTGAAAGATATAATGCGTGAAAGATACAGTGCGTGAAAGATGCAGTAAGTGAAAGATACAGTAAGTTAAAGATGCAGTAAGTGATTGATTGATTGATTTAGGAATCGATATCACAGCATTCAGGGCATTCCGATAAGCGCTCTGTCCCCATCCTCAGCAGCCAGCGAAGAGTTCCAACACTAATAGTACCAGTAGCAATCTGATTATATGTCCGTCTCGCCTTTCCTCTGAGCGTTGAGCAACGGCCAGATCCCCTCGTCACTCCTCGCTGTCTCATTCTTGCCAGACCATGGTAATCCATTTGCTCCTCCGAGGTGTACACGTGCTCCCACAAGGCCGCAACCACGTCTGCCTTGTCATGTATCAATACTCCACCAAGTTCTGCAGAGCCAGCCAATCTGTCCGCCTGTTCATTTCCCAGCACACCGGCATGCCCCGGAGAAAAGATCCAGGCAATGCTTGTCACCCGTGACTTCCGAAGCGAAGCAAGCCACTCCGCACGAAGCCTGCCCGTCCTTACCCTTGTCAGCATGCTGTCTGAGTCAGTTACAATCATGATGTGTGTGTGTGTGTCGTATTCTGCATCCAGCGGAGAGCCGCAGTGACTGCCTCCACCTCCATTCTTAAGCTGGATGTTGTGGTATCATATGCCAGGCTCTCCTGCCCCAAACGTCGACCATTAGCTTTGGCTATGAACCCCCAGCCACTTCTCTTACCTCTTGACACCGAACCATCTGTGTAGATAATCACATCACCCGAGTGAGCATTGTCCTGAATTAGTTGCTGGATTTCCACTTCCGTGGCCCCTGCTGGCCACTCCCTGCATTCCCGGCTTAATGTGATTATAACTCTGCACAAGTCTGACTGCTCCGCTGGCACTCTGACCCACTCCTCTCCACGCCTAATGTTCTCCAAGGGGCACACCTGTCTGATCGTATCCTCCGCCTGAGCCATCCATGATTTCCCTCTTTTCAGTCGTTGACCCTTAACTGCGTCCAGCGCCTCATGCAGTGGGTGGTCTGTGTCTGCAGCTACTCTGAGGTATGCCTTCGCCTGCATCACCTTGAGCCTACCAGCAACAGTCGGCAAACCAAGGATGTAACACATACACACTACTGGGGTGTCTCTGGTGTATCCCAGAATGACCCGCATAGTTTCTTTCTGTATGTGCTCTAACTTCACCAGCTGACTCTCTGAGACAGTGAGCAGTCCTAATCCATAATCAATTACTGAGAGGATCAAGTGCTGGTATAGTGTGAAAAGCATTCTCTGCTCTGTGTCCATTGCAGCCAGTTTTAAGTGCAATGAGTCCCTTTTGAGATCTTGTCACAACCGTTACCGTGTGCAGTAAGTGAAAGATGCAGTAAGTGAAAAATACAGAGGGAAAAATACAGTAAGTGAAAGATGCAGTGAGTGAAAGATGCAATAAGTGAAAGATGCAGTCAGCGAAAAATACAGTGAGCGAAAGATACAATGTGTAAAAGATACAATGTGTGAAAGATACAGTGAGTGAAAGATGCAGTGAGTGAAAGATACAATGAGTGAAAGATACAGTGAGTGAGAGATACAATGTGTGAAACATACAGTCAGTGAAAGATACAATTTGTGAAAGATACAGTCAGTGAAAGATACAGTGATTGAAAGATAGTCAGTGAAAGATACAATGTGTGAAAGATACAGTGAGTGAAAGATACAGTGAATGAAAGATACAATGTGTGAAAGGTACATTCAGTGAAAGATACAGTCATTGAAAGATACAGTGAATGAAAGATACAGTCAGTGAAAGATACAATGTGTGAAAGATTCAGTGAATGAAAGATACAATGAGTGCAAGATACAGTGAATGAAAGATACAATGTGTGAAAGATACAATGTGTGAAAGATACAATGTGTGAAAGATACAGTCAGTGAAAGATACAATGTGTGAAAGATACAGTGAATGAAAGATACAATGTGTGAAAGATGCAGTCAGTGAAAGATACAGTGAATGAAAGAAACAATGTGTGAAAGATACAGTGAGTGAAAAATACAGTCAGTGAAAGATACAGTCAGTGAAAGATGCAGTGAGTGAAAGATGCAGTAAGTGATAGATACAGTGAGTGAAAGATACAGTGAGTGAAAAATACAGTAAGTGAAAGATACAATGCGTGAAAGATACAGTGAGTGAAAGATAGTGAGTGAAAAATACAGTGAGTGAAAGATACAATGCGTGAAAGATACAGTGAGTGAAAGATGCAGTAAGTGAAAGATGCAGTAAGTGAAAGATGCAGTAAGTTAAAGATGCAGTAAGTGAAAGATGCAGTAAGTGATTGATTGATTGATTTAGGAATCGATATCACAGCATTCAGGGCATTCCGATAAGCGCTCTGTCCCCATCCTCAGCAGCCAGCGAAGAGTTCCAACACTAATAGTACCAGTAGCAATCTGATTATATGTCCGTCTCGCCTTTCCTCTGAGCGTTGAGCAACGGCCAGATCCCCTCGTCACTCCTCGCTGTCTCATTCTTGCCAGACCATGGTAATCCATTTGCTCCTCCGAGGTGTACACGTGCTCCCACAAGGCCGCAACCACGTCTGCCTTGTCATGTATCAATACTCCACCAAGTTCTGCAGAGCCAGCCAATCTGTCCGCCTGTTCATTTCCCAGCACACCGGCATGCCCCGGAGAAAAGATCCAGGCAATGCTTGTCACCCGTGACCTCCGAAGCGAAGCAAGCCACTCCGCACGAAGCCTGCCCGTCCTCACCCTCGTCAGCATGCTTTCTGAGTCAGTTACAATCATGATGTGTGTGTGTGTGTTGTCGTATTCTGCCATCCAGCGGAGAGCCGCAGTGACTGCCTCCACCTCCATTCTTAAGCTGGATGTTGTGGTATCATATGCCAGGCTCTCCTGCCCCAAACGTCGACCATTAGCTTTGGCTATGAACCCCCAGCCACTTCTCTCACCTCTTGACACCGAACCATCTGTGTAGATAATCACATCACCCGAGTGAGCATTGTCCTGAATTAGTTGCTGGATTTCCACTTCCGTGGCCCCTGCTGGCCACTCCCTGCACTTCCCGGCTTAATGTGATTATAACTCTGCACAAGTCTGACTGCTCCGCTGGCACTCTGACCCACTCCTCTCCACGCCTAATGTTCTCCAAGGGGCACACCTGTCTGATCGTATCCTCCGCCTGAGCAATCCATGATTTCCCTCTTATCAGTCGTTGACCCTTAACTGCGTCCAGCGCCTCATGCAGTGGGTGGTCTGTGTCTGCAGCTACTCTGAGGTATGCCTTCGCCTGCATCACCTTGAGCCTACCAGCAACAGTCGGCAAACCAAGGATGTAACACATACACACTACTGGGGTGTCTCTGGTGTATCCCAGAATGACCCGCATAGTTTCTTTCTGTATGCGCTCTAACTTCACCAGCTGACTCTCTGAGATAGTGAGCAGTCCTAATCCATAATAAATTACTGAGAGGATCAAGTGCTGGTATAGTGTGAAAAGCATTCTCTGCTCTGTGTCCATTGCAGCCAGTTTTAAGTGCAGTGAGTCCCTTTTGAGATCTTGTCACAACCGTTACCGTGTGCAGTAAGTGAAAGATGCAGTAAGTGAAAAATACAGTGAGGGAAAAATACAGTAAGTGAAAGATGCAGTGAGTGAAAGATGCAGTCAGCGAAAGATACAATGTGTGAAAGATACAATGTGTGAAAGATACAGTGAGTGAAAGATGCAGTGAGTGAAAGATACAATGAGTGAAAGATACAGTGAGAGATACAATGTGTGAAACATACAGTCAGTGAAAGATACAATTTGTGAAAGATACAGTCAGTGAAAGATACAGTGATTGAAAGATAGTCAGTGAAAGATACAGTCAGTGAAAGATACAATGTGTGAAAGATACAGTGAGTGAAAGATACAGTGAGTGAAAGATACAGTGAATGAAAGATACAATGTGTGAAAGATACAAAGTGTGAAAGGTACATTCAGTGAAAGATACAGTGAATGAAAGATACAATGTGTGAAAGATTCAGTGAATGAAAGATACAATGAGTGCAAGATACAGTGAATGAAAGATACAATGTGTGAAAGATACAATGTGTGAAAGATACAGTGAATGAAAGATACAATGTGTGAAAGATACAGTCAGTGAAAGATACAATGTGTGAAAGATGCAGTCAGTGAAAGATACAGTGAATGAAAGATACAATGTGTGAAAGATGCAGTCAGTGAAAGATACAGTGAATGAAAGAAACAATGTGTGAAAGATACAGTAAATGCCAGATACAATGAGTGAAAGATACAGTCAGTGAAAGATACAATGTGTGAAAGACATAATGTGTGAAAGATACAGTCAGTGAAAGATACAATGTGTGAAAGATAGAGTCAGTGAAAGATACAGTGTGTGAAAGATACAGTGAATGAAAGATACAATGTGTGAAAGATACAATGAATGAAAGATACAGTGTGTGAAAGATTCAGTCAGTGAAAGATACAATGTGTGTAAGATAGAGTCAGTGAAAGATACAATGAGTGAAAGATACAATGTGTGGAAGATAACAGTGAATGAAAGGTACAATGTGTGAAAGATACAATAAGTAAAAGATACAGTGAATGAAAGATACAATGTGTGAAAGGTACATTCAGTGAAAGATACAGTCAGTGAAAGATACAGTCATTGAAAGATACAGTGAATGAAAGATACAGTCAGTGAAAGATACAATATGTGAAAGATACAGTCAGTGAATGAAAGATACAATGAGTGCAAGATACCATGTGTGAAAGATACAGTAAATGAAAGATACAGTGAATGAAAGATACAATGTGTGAAAGATACAGTTAGTGAAAGATACAATGTGTGAAAGATACAGTCAGTGATAGATACAATGTGTTAAAGATACAGTCAGTGAAAGATGCAATGTGTGAAAGATGCAGTCAGTGAAAGATACAATGAGTGAAAGATACAGTCAGTGAAAGATACAATGTGTGAAAGATACAGTAAATGACAGATACAATGAGTGAAAGATACAATGTGTGAAAGATACAGTCAGTGAAAGATACAATGTGTGAAAGATACAGTGAATGAAAGATACAATGTGTGAAAGATACAGTCAGTGAAAGATACAATGTGTGAAAGATACAGTGAATGAAAGATACAATGTGTGAAAGATACAGTCAATGAAAGATACAATGTGTGAAAGATACAGTGTGTGAAAGATTCAGTCAGTGAAAGATACAATGAGTGAAAGATACTGTCAGTGAAAGATACAATGTGTGAAAGATACAACGAGTGAAAATGCAGTGAGTGAAAGATACAATGTGTGGAAGATAACAGTGAATGAAAGATACAATGTGTGAAAGATACAGTCAATGAAAGATACAATGAGTGAAAGATACAGTCAGTGACAGATACAATGTGTGAAAGATACAGTCAGTGAAAGATACAATGTGTGAAAGATACAGTCAGTGAAAGATACAATGTGTGAAAGATACAGTGAATGAAAGATACACTCAGTGAAAGATACAATCATTGAAAGATACAGTCAGTGAAAGATACAATCATTGAAAGATACATTGTGTGAAAGATACAATGTGTGAAAGATACAATATGTGAAAGATACAGTCAGTGAAAGATACAGTGTGTGAAAGATACAGTCAGTGAAAGATACAGTGAATGAATGATACAGTGAATGAATGATACAATGTGTGAAAGATACAATCAGTGAAAGATACAGTCAGTGACAGATACAATGTGTGAAAGATACAGTGAATGAAAGATACAATGTGTGAAAGATACAGTGAGTGAAAGATACAGTGTGTGAAAGATGTAGTCAGTGAAAGATACAATGTGTAAAAGATACAGTCAGTGAAAGATACAATGTGTGAAAGATACTGTCAGTGAAAGATACAATGTGTGAAATATACAGTCAGTGAAAGATACAATGTGTGAAAGATACAGTCAGTGAAAGATACAATTTGTGAAAGATACAATGTGTGAAAGATACAGTCAGTGAAAGATACAATGTGTGAAAGATACAGTCATGAAAGAATAAAATTAAAAGATGTCAGGAAAAACATTAGGAAAAAGTGTGAAAAAAATTGGAAAAGACAGTAGTGAAAGATAAGTGTGAAAGATAAAATAGGGGAAAGTTTTGGTATGAAAGATACAATGAGTGAAGATACAGTTTGAAAAATACAATGAGTGAAATACAGTAAGAAAGATACAATGAGTAAAGAACAGTAAATGAAAGATGAAATGTAAAGATACAGATAAAGTAAATGAAAGATAATGTAAAGATAGTGAATGAAAGAACAGAGTGAAAGATAAATTTGAAAGATAAGAATGAAAGATAATGAATGAAAAAATGAAAGATAAGTTGGAAAATAAAGTGAAAGATAAAGTGAAAGTAAAATTTGGAAGATACAATGTTGAAAGATACAATGTGTGAAAATACAATGTGTAAAGTACAGTAATAAAAATAAATTTTGGAAATAAAGTGAAAATACAAATGAGGAAAATAGTAAGAAAAAATGTTTGAAAGAAAAGTGAAAAAATAATGTGGAAAAAAATTAAAAAAAAGTAAAAACATGAATGAAAGATGAAATGTGGAAAATACGGGAAAAAAAAATGAAAAAATAAGGGTGAAAGATACAAGTGAAAGATACAATGTGTGAAAGATATAAAAAGAAAAGATAAGTAAGAATGAAAGATAAATGTGTAAAAGGAAGTAAAAACAATAGTGAAAGATAGAAGAAAGACAATGTGAAAGAAAGTAAATGAAAGATAAAGATGAAAGATAAGTGAAAGATAAATAAAGATACAATGGGAAAAGTCGGAAAGATAAGTAATGAAAAAAATTGTGAAAGATAAATTGTGAAAAATGTAGTAAAGATACAAATGAAAATACAATGTGTAAAATACAATGTGAAAAATTTCATAGTAAAAAATTTAATGAGTGAAAGATACTGAGTGAAAGATACAATGTTGAAAGTAAATGAGTAAAAAAGAAAGTGAAAATTAAGTGGGAAAAAATTTGGAAAAGTAACAGTATGAAAGATACAATGTGTGAAAGATACAGTGAGTGAAAGATACAATCTGTGAAAGATACAGTCAGTGAAAGATACAATGTGTGAAAGATACAGTCAGTGAAAGATACAATGTGTGAAAGATACACTCAGTGAAAGATACAATGTGTGAAAGATACAGTGAATGAAAGATCCAATCAGTGAAAGATACAGTCAGTGAAAGATACAGTGAATGAAAGATACAGTCAGTGAAAGATACAATGTGTGAAAGATACAGTCAGTGAAAGATACAGTGAATGAAAGATAGTCAGTGAAAGATACAGTGAATGAAAGATACAATGTGTGAAAGATATAGTCAGTGAAAGATACAGTGTGTGAAAGATACAGTGAATGAAAGATACAGTGTGTGAAAGATACAATGAGTGAAAGATACACTCAGTGAAAGATACAATGTGTGAAAGATACAGTGAATGAAAGATACAATGTGTGAAAGATACAGTCAGTGAAAGATACAGTTAGTGAAAGATACAATGTGTGAAATATACAATGAGTGAAAGATACAGTGAATGAAAGATACAATGTGTGAAAGATACAGTAAGTGAAAGATACAATGTGTGAAAGATACAATGTGTGAAAGATACAGTCAGTGAAAGATACAATGTGTGGAAGATACAGTCAGTGAAAGATAAAATGTGTGAAAGAACAGTAAATGAAAATAGAATGGAAAGATACAATTGTAAAGAAAAGGTGAAAGATACAATGTGTGAAAGATACAGTAAATAAAAGATCAAGAAAGATAAAGGAAAAAACAGTGTGAAAGATACAAGTGAAAGATGAAGAAAAAGGGGTTGAAAGAACAGTGATGAAAGAAAATTTTGAAAGATACAGAATAAGATCATTTTGGAAAGAAATTTGAAAGAAATCAGTGAAAGATACATAGTGAAGAAATTGTGAAAGATAAGTGAAAATAAATGGTGAAAGAACAGTAGTGAAAATAAGTGTAAAGATGATCAGTGAAAGATACAATGTGAAAATAATCAGTGAAAGATACTTTTGGTGAAGAAATGTAAGTGAAAGATACAATGTGGAAAATACAGTAATGAAAGATAAAATGAGTGAAAGATACAGTAATGAAAGATACAGTGAATGAAAGATAAAAGTGGGGAAAGATACAGTCATGAAAGATACAGTAATGAAAGATAGAGGGAAAGATACAGTCAGTGAAAGATACAATGTGTGAAAGATACAGTGAATGAAAGATAAGTAATGAAAGATACAGTCAGTGAAAGATACAATGGTGAAAGATCAGCAGTGAAAGATAAAATGAGTGAAAGATACAGTAATGAAAGATACAATGTGTGAAAGATACAGTAAATGACAGATACAATGAGTGAAAGATACAATGTGTGAAAGATACAGTCAGTAAAAGATACAATGTGTGAAAGATACAGTCAGTGAAAGATACAGTGAATGAAAGATACAATGTGTGAAAGATAAAAGTGTGAAAATAAAAGTCAGTGAAAGTTTACAGTAATGAAAGATACAATGTGTGAAAGATAAAAGTGTGAAAGTTTACAGTGAAAGAAGATGAGTGAAAGATACTGTCAAGTGAAAAGATACAAGGCGTGAAAGATGCAATGCAGTGAAAATGCCAGTGAGTGAAAGATCAATGTGTGGAAGATAACAGCGTGTGGAAGATAACAGTGAATGAAAGATACAATGTGTGAAAGATACAGTGAGTGAAAGATACAATCTGTGAAAGATACAGTCAGTGAAAGATACAATGTAGTGAAAGATACAGTCAGTGAAAGATACAATGTGTGAAGATACACTCAGTGAAAGATACAATGTGTGAAAGATACAGTGAAGTGAAAGATACAATCAGTGAAAGATTACATGTCAGTGAAGATACAGTGAATGAAAGATACAGTCAGGAATGAAAGATACAATGTGTGAAAGATACAGCATGAAGATACAGTAATGAAAGATAGTCAGTGAAAGATACAGTGAAGAAAGATACAAGTGTAAAAGAAAGTCAGGAAAGATACATGGTGAAAGATACGGGAAAGAAAGATACTGTGTGAAAGTAAAAGAGTGAAAGATACACTCAGTGAAAGATAAATGTGTGAAAAATACGGGATAAAAGATAAAATGTTGAAAGATACAGTCAGGAAAGATCTTTGTGAAAAACAATGTGTAAAAATTACAATGGTGAAAGATACAGTAATGAAAGAAAAGTGTGAAAGATACTCAGTGAAAGATACAATGGTGAAAGTAAAAGGTGAAAAACATGTAAAATAAAAGTGGGGAAGATACAGTCATGAAAGATAAATGTGTGAAAGATACGTCAGGAAAGATACAGTGAATGAAAGAACAAGTGTGAAGATACAGTCGTAAAAGATAAATTGTAAAAGTACAGTAAATAAAAGACGGGGGTAAAAGATACAATGTTTTAAAAAAGAACAGTGGAAAAAGATAAAATGTGGAAAAGATACAGTAGGGGAAGATACATGGTGAAGATCAGGAAATGAAAAAAAAATGTTGAAAGAACAGTGTGAAAGATACAATGTTGAAAGATAGCGTGAAAGATCATGTGTAAAGGATCAGTGGTTTTTGTACACTGAGGAAAGATGCAGTGAGTAAAAAAATACATGTATAAAATACAGTGTGTGAAAGAAAAATGTGGGGGAAAAAGTTTTCAGCCCCCATTGAAAGATAAAAATGTGTGAAAGTAAGTGTGGTTTTAAACGGAGTGAAAAATCAATTTTTGTTAACAACAGGTGTGAAAGAACAAAAAAATTGTGGATGCAGTGAATGAAAGATAAAGTGAGTGAAAGACACAGTGATTGAAAGATACAATGCTTGAAAGACAGTGGGAAAGTACGTGTGTAAAAGTACGTCAGGGAAACAACAGTGAGGAAAGACACACGAGTGAAAGATCAATCAGGAAAAAAAACAGTCAGTGAAAGATAACCAGTGAAAGATACATTCAGTGAAAGATACAATCAGTGAAAGATATAATCAGTGAGTGAAAGATACAACCAGTGAAAAGATACAGTGATTAAAAGATTCAATGAGCAAAAATACAGTCAGTGAAAGATACAGCTGCCTTGGATGGGAAGTTAAACATAATCAAGCTGTCAGAAGTTCAGAAGAGGGGATGCTTCACTGCCTAGTTGAATGTACTATCGCTGGCCGGCCACCCCAAATAGCTAGAAATTGACTCAGGACCAAATCTATATGGCTGAAATAAAGATTACACTCCTGAATATTTAAGAGTACAACCTGGTCTTGATATTCTCCAAAGAGTGGGAAGGAGAAGATTAGATGAGCTAGATTTAAGTTTACGAATTGACAACTAGCCCGTGCAGGTTTTACTCCTGGAACGTTTTCCCCTCCCTAATACTTAAGTAAACCCCCACCACGGTAAGCAAGGCATTTGGCTCCCTTGGAAAACAAAAGAATGACAACTGAACTATGAGTTAAAACAAATGACAATCATGTTTATTTTCTATCAGTAATCATTAAACTAATAGTGGTTGGCCGTCTCCCTGGCCCAGGGGTTAACGTTTTTCTCCGTAATCCTGTATATTCTCATGAGTAACATAACCTGCATGAGAATCGGTAGCGGTTTTCGCCACGTTGGTAAATTACGGGGTATGTGAGCTGGTCACTCAGAAAGCAAAGGCAAACTACTGAACGTCAGCTTGCCTAGTACATCAACAGCAGCTGAAAATGCAGATGTTGACTACAATCTCCTGTAAGATGTCAAAATGATGATGATGAATTTATAGAAGTCTATGCCATACAACAATGTAGTGATGACATGATGAAAAGTATTACATAACTTTAATGTTACTTGTATCCTATTTTGATCTGTGTCCTGGTTACAAGTGAGATAAGCAAACAGCAGCTATGTTCAGATCAGCACTGCCGGTCGGTGGTCAAAACAACGCTCCGTCCTGATGCCACCAGGTTCCTTGGTGTCACTGCATGGAAAAGTCTGGGCTCCTGTTGAGGGCTTGGAAGAGATAATCAAGAATCTGTATTATCTAGTTCTACATCACTACAATCCTAAATAATACATACATTCTATCACCCCCATATACAATGACCAGTCTGGCCGAGTCTCTTTTCCAGCTTTACTGTGTTCACTCCCCTCTTTCTCCTTCTATGTCTCTGCCCTACTGTTTAATCTGGGAAGGACTTTTCCAGTAGTTGAACACGCCTGTAATTACACATCCTGCTATCCCTTATAATGTTTCGCCATGAGGAATGAAATGTTCCTACGTCAGTGTCACTAATTCTGACACCCTGTTCCTTACAGCCTCTCTGTTCAAAAGTTGGTTTAGCAGATCAAAGGGTATCATACGAGTATCTGATCTCCGGGCATAAATGCCATGATCAGTCTCCATAAAAGACCTCAATGAGTTATGATGCACACTTGTGCACCACACACTGGAAGGGCTACATGCACCATACACCCAATACCAATTGTGGGTAAAGTCTGCACCACTACACCTCTGCTTCAAGCACGATCAATAAGCCATATGCCAGTGCGTGCTGAACATAAGAACAAAATAGCATAACACTATTCATAGTGGTAGGTTTGCATATGACAAATAACATCTCAAACATCCAATACACATAAAATATACTAATTCAAAATAGACATATAATGATATTCCTACTAATGGCATAACAGTGAATTAGTAATAATATTGTATACATACAAAATGAGACATATAAACAAGTCTCATTAAAGTAACCATACAGGACAGCCGCATTGCTGGTCTGTCCAGTTTAGTCACTACTTAGCCACTGCCGTGATAAGAATTAAAAGAAATATAGTCAGTTGACTATATTCTGTACAACAAATGCACACAACAAAAGGAGACCAGGCTAGTTTACATAGGAGTGACAAGCATCTGACAAGACACGTGAAAATCAATAGTATATCCAGAACATAGCCGAAAGCTGCCTAAAATAAGGTTGTTACATTGTCTAGTGACAATGATAAACTTATATCAATATGTTATAGGCAGTAAACTGAGGAATATGAGTACTCATTAAGATAGCCTACCACAAGCCAACTGAGCAAGGCTCTGAATTTACCGGCTAGAAACTACTATTCCCAGAAAGTTCTAACAGTGCAAGATTCAGACAATTTTTCTAAAAAGGTAAGGAAAGGGATTAA